>CAUYLG010008044.1:0-22348 GCA_963573385.1 Cacajao melanocephalus | reverse complement strand
GTGGCTGTGGTTGCATTTAAAAGATATCCTGCTACTGCACGCCAGCCTGGGCAACAGAGCAATACACAAAAAAAAAAAAAAAAAAAAAAAAAAAAAAAAAAAAAAACAGAATAAAGCAGTTAACTATATTATCACTAAATATCTTTTCACCCTTATTCCCTTATTTGTTATAAAGGCACAAAGAATTTAACTTATTTTGGCCAGGCAAGATGGTTCATGCCTGTATTCCAGCACTTTGAGAACTGAGGCAGGAGGATCGCTTGAGCCCAAAAATTCAAGGCTACAGTGAGCTATAATTATGCCACTGCCCTCCAGGCTCGGTGACAGAATAAGACCCTGTCTCAAAAACAAACAAAAAAATTTAACTATTCTAGAAAAACTCAATGCTAATAGCTGAACAACAAAGAGTTTATCTTTCATAAACAAGAGGCAGATACCAAAAACCAATTTAACCCATTTCTCAGTATCATTAAGATATGAATTAGGACACTAAATTATTTAACAAGCTTAAGAAGCCACAATGGCCAGAAATTACTCAAGAATATAAAGCAGTAAGTTCATGCATTTAATATATTCCAAACATACACTGCAGTTTATCTGAAATAAACCAAAATACTTACCAAATATTTCAAGATATTTACAGTAAGCACTTCTATTCTCTTAGCAACAACTAAAGTACTCAAAGAACAAAGCCAAAAAGAAATATCATTTCTGATTACTGGACATGCTGGCAAATAACGAAAGATAATAAAGGATGAGGATTCCAATTTTCTTAATAATCTGCTATTAAAAGCATCACAAACCAGTAAGAGTTTAAAACTCCGTATTTCTGTGTTCAATAACAGCAAAGAATTATGGCTTATAAAGGATACTAATGCAATAAACCACAAAAAAGAAGGTGTTATGGTATTTTTTTAAGAGGAAGTAGTAAACTTAATGTAGCATCAACTTTCATAGGATTTTAATAGTCTAAATTGGCAATGGCCAACAGAAACACAATATGAGCTAAATGCAATTTAATTTTCTAGTAGCCACATTAAAAATGTTAAAAGAGGCCAGGGAGGGTGGTTCACGCCTGTAATCCCAGGACTTTGGGAAGTCAAGGCTGGCGGATCATGATGTCAGGAGTTCAAGACCAGCCTGGCCAACAAGATGAAACCCTGTCTCTTTAAAAAAAAAAAAATTATTTTTTCTACTTCTTGTTTTCTATTTAACCACTATACTAACAAGGAGTGAAACCCCATCTCTACTAAAAATATAAAAATCAGCCAGGCGTGGTGGCAGGCGCCTGTAATCCCAGCTTCTCGGGAGGCTGAGGCAGGAGAACTGCTTGAACCCGGGAGGCGGAGGTTGCAGTAAGTTGAGATGCCGCCACTGCACTCCAGCCTGGGCGAGACTCCGCCTCCAAAAAAAAAAAATCTTCAGGTTCTGTATACACAGGTTCTGCATCCATGGATTCAACTAATTGCAGATGAAAATACTGAGGGGGAAAAACAATAACAAAATACGATAATAAAAAACAACACAAGTTTTAAAACCTCACAGTATAAAAACTATTTACATAGCACTTACATTGTATTAGGTATTTTAAGTAACTTAGAGATTATTTAAACTGAGGGGCCAGGCGGTGGCTTACACCTGTAATCCCATTGTTTTGGGAGGCAGAGGCAGAGGCAGATGGATCACTTGAGGTCAGGCGTTTGAGACCAGCTTGGCTAACATGGTGAAACCCTATCTCTAGTGAAAATACAAAAATCAGCTGGGCATGGTGGCGGGTGCCTGTAATCCCAGCTACTCCAGAGGCTAAGGCAGGAGAATGGCTTGAACCCAGGAGGTGGAGGTTTCAGTGAGCCGAGATTGTGACACTGCACTCCAGCCTGAGCAACAGAGCTAGACCCCATCTAACATACACACACACACACACACACACACACACACACACACACACTCTCTCTCACACTCTCTCTCTCTCTCTCTCTCTCTGTATTCATATAAAATTAAGTCTGCCACCTGTCAAAGGCATAATCCTCCTCCAAACAAAAATAAAGAGCTTCTGATAGTTCTCTTCAAACTGAAAAGCTCCCCTTTTAAGATTTGAGAAATTAAGTTGACAAAGCAAAAAGCTCCCAAAATCCAACTAAGTTTACATGTTCCATTTGTAACAGGTGACAACGTATTGCCTTCTAAATGAATATTTAAAGTACGTTTTCTTGTATTTTACATAACACTTTACATTTTTCAAAGTACATTCACATAGTATTTCAGTTGATCTTCAACAACCCTAAATCAATAAGACATGTTGCTAATGAATCAACATTATAGATTAAGTTCCTTACTCAAGATCAGAAAATTGGGTAATCTAGAACTCAAGTTCTGCCTACGTGCTCCTTTTCATTATATAGTATTCTATTACACCATAGTAAACTTTCCAAAGAGTAATGGATTAGACAAAGTATATAAACAATTTTAATATAATAAATACTTTAAGAATTATATATGAGACATACCAAAAGAAAAAATGCTTTCCAGATACATGCAAAGAA
This sequence comes from Cacajao melanocephalus, assembly GCA_963573385.1. Taxonomy (NCBI): domain Eukaryota; kingdom Metazoa; phylum Chordata; class Mammalia; order Primates; family Pitheciidae; genus Cacajao; species Cacajao melanocephalus. Next base: position 19,805 of record CAUYLG010008044.1, on the reverse strand, counting down.
GATGAGATAAGCATTTAGCAGATTCTGAAAATAGACAGGTCAGAAAGGTGGCATTTGGGTAAGTGACAGGTCACAAAATTAGAATGTTAGGCAAAGGCCAGGTAAAGCACCAGTAGCATAAAGATCAATACCTGCATTCCTCTAAGCATAGTAGTTAGTAAGAGTTTTGCTATATGAGTAGTTAGAGTTTTGCTATAAGAGTTTTGTTATATCAATACCTGCATTCCTCCTCTAAGCATAGTAGTTAGTAAGAGTTTTGCTATATGATTTTTCAAACATAAATATAAACAAACAAAATCTTCACAGATTCCCTCAAAAGGACAACCTAAAAAAGATGCATCATCATAGTTAATATTTATGTGGCAGGCCCTGTCCTACATGTTTTATATATGTTAATTCATTTAATCAGCACAACTCTATTAAGTGGGTACTCTTTTACACCCATTTTACAGACAGGAAACTGTAACACTGAACTTGCTCAAGGTGACACAATCATGTAGCTGAACCATGATTTGAGTCCGAGCAATCTAGTTCTTAACTATTAAGTTACAAGGCAGAACAGTGGCCTCTTCAAACATAAACTGAGGTCAGGCTAAGTCTCACCTGCAGACCAGGTTAGTCTTATGTTAAAACAAAAGAAAAAACTCAAATAAAATGCAAGTTACTAAATATGTAATTTAAATTATCAACATAATTTAAAGAACTGGTATAGCAAAGGTGTACTAATTGTAATTGTTATGAATTATTTCACAGTGTGCTAAATATTTTCAGAAATTGTAGTTGAGTATAGCTGCTGTTGCTACTTTTACAGCTCTATCTAAAAAATTTAAAAGCTACCAAAAAACCCAAGTAACAGGTTTAGGATGATTTCTGATAATGAGAGCCCAGTTTTAGTTGAATGTTTCCACAGGGATGAACTAAGATGAATTTTATTCATATTTATATATCTATATATACATTTTTTTATTTTCTTGAAATTCTTTGATAAGCTGCTGGTGGAGTAAGATGAATTTTAAATGACTAGGATCTTGCATCAGAATTTGAATGTCAATAAATGAATTGTCACCAGGCAACAACAGATTCCTAGTTTGTTTTACATGAAAACAAACTCTTTCCAGGTTTTTAGATTACTTCTCAGACTGTTTTACTATGGGTCAGAAAAAAAGGAAAGTAAGAGAAAAAAATTGCCAATACTCCTAATCAGTGACTTTGAGGATTTAAGAACAAACTCCAAAAATTATTCCCTGAGATGACAAGTTACACTGATTCTCATCCTAAAAAAATAAGAAATGTGGCACAAATTTAAAAGGTAACAGGGAAAAAAATCACCAACATTCAAATGGAGAGATTCTGTTCAATGAGATATTTCAAGAACTATAGCAAAGAAATAAATTATGGTTTCTTAATCACAGAACCACATCCCATTTCTGTAACACTGCTAAACTTTTCACAAAATATTAATGTCACATACTCATGACACATAGTCTTAATAAAAGACAGAGAAAAGTAAGCAGTTAAGTATATTGGAGCTTTAACAAAAATATGATTTGACCTCTCTTTTCAGGTAAACAGGGAAGCAATCTCATCAACATATAACGTATCCTACGAATTCTTCAGAGCCAACTTGGGGGGAAGGTACTTAAAATAAATCATTCTTAAATCTGTGCATCAATGTTTTCTTAAAGCAAATTATGCTATCTTTCCTGAAAAGCAAGATCCCTTCCTAAAAAGCAACGTAAACTCTGCAGAGTCCAGCAGTAACATTTTCTGACCAAGACAACCAAATATTAAAATTAAGGAGCACCATTTGTTTAATAAAACCAGGTAAAGAAATCTGCATCTTAAACATCTTGGTAATTACTACAGATCCTGCGGTATCAAAATATTACCTAGTATTATTTACTAAGAATTAATGCTTGTAATCAGCTGGGCGTGGTGGTACATGCCTGTAGTCCTAGCTATTCAGGAGGCTGAGGCAGGAGAATAACTTGAGCCCGGGAGGTGGAGGGTTCAGTGAGCCAAGATCATGCCACTGCACTCCCGCCTGGTGACAGATCGAGACTTTGTCTCAAAAAAAAAAAAAAATTGATGCTAGTTTTAGTAGACAGCAACGCATAGCATACCATGACTCTAAAAAACAAGCTTGACAGAAAATAGCTTGATCTGTATACCATATTCATCCGTCCACAAAAGCCTATTTATAACTCAATCTGAAGTGATAAAAATCAATACCCAAAACAGAAGCCTGAAATTTGCCATGGGTATAGGACTGGGTTTCTCCAGAAATCTAACGGCCACTTCCACACCAAAACAATACTGCTTTATTTGAAATTACTGATAAGCCATTACTGGATTACAAATGCGTTAACATCTCCCAAATTATCAGATCCTAACTAGCTTCTATTCTTCATCTACCTAATCAAGTTATTTACCTGCTGTATGATTTCACGTTCCTTATTTGTCAAATAAATAGCTGGGCAGGATAACCTAAGATTTCTTCCAACTTTAATATACTAAGATGTTTAACTCAACAACGTAACACAGTATTCTCCTGTCTTACTACAGAAATATATGTATATTAAAAATATACATTTAGCGAAAAAGTTTCTATCTTCCCAATGCTTTAGTAATCCCTTGGCTTGTTCTAATTTGGATCCAAAGACAAAAGTTCAAACACTGACCTACTGAATACTTTATTAGGCAGGTGGTGCAAGTGTCCTAGTCAAAAAACCAAAAATACTGCCTAACTACTACTGCTTTATAAAGGATTCTTCAGAAAGGATTATCTTTTCAAAATCAAAACAAAAAATTATAGAACCACAGTCAAATGACATGGCAGTTTGTAAACCAAGTACCACTTAATAAGCTAGGATGCATCTAGTTCTACAGCCAAATCCTGAAATGACTCAAAAATAATACGCGATATAAGATTTTCTTTAGTTTAGTCATGTTCATGCCTAGAGAATTAAAAATCCAAAAAGTTACAAGTTCTAAGAAAACCGGAGAAGCTTAGACAAAGTTTTTACCCTGACATTAGACAAATTAAGTTTTTTTTACTGTATTATCAGTTCTAAGATAACAAAGTATAAGAAAATTCCAGGTGATAAAGGGAAAACATACATCACAATCTGAAACATCTCAGAACTGAAATAATTAAAACTAACAAAATTAATTCATAAAGTGCTCAACAAGTAATTGGGTCCAGTCTTAAGAAAGTAAGGTAACTGGTTAAGAAAAAAAATTGTTAAAAAGCACTTATTCAAATACAAAACTATAATGGAAGAATAAAATTCCAGGATCAGTACCAATAGGCATTGATAGTACAAGAAAGAAATGTGTCTACCTGTAAATTTCTGCCTGTAAACCAAAAGGAATCAGACGTAAGTTTGAGTATGACTGACCAAAATGAATAAAGTTTTTGTTTGACAAGGTTTTTTTTAAAAAAAAAAAAAAAAAAGATCTGTCACCTTTGCAACTCTAAACTACTATAAAATTAATGAGTAGTTTTAATTTCACACTATCTTAGAAGTTCTACATCATTAAGAAATGATTATGTCTGTAAAGAACTTCTTAGTTTTTTTTTTTCTTTGAGAGGAGACAAAGCAGAGAGAGAGAGAGAGAGGAACTTCTTAGTTTTTAAGTTTACTTCCACATGCTGTGTTAATTTCCTTTCACATTTGATATGGCCTTGGTTAGTTGGAAGCTGACATTCAAAGGGTTAAGTGTTAACATATTAGTTCATGGATAAAATAAGTTCCAAGACCATTCAATTATTTCATATCCTGTATCAGGCTGGTCTATATTCTTGGCAAGATTAATATCAATATGACATTTTTTATGTATGTGTAATGTGGCTTTTTTCCTTCAGCGTAACTCTGCTCCTACTAATAACCTATGTTCACCTATGCCCAGTGAGGACAACATTCAAGCAAGCTGCATCACTAAGTCAAGCAACAAGTAGCCCAAATTCAGCTTTTTAAACCTAGAATGTACTAGTCAACCGGAATGACACACCATTATTTACACCACTAGAGGTTAAAAAAGGAAGTACTGCGACTCCTTCGAACTCTTGGGAAAGTTTAGCTTAAAATTATTTTATAAGATTAAAACAATGATGACATGACAACTCTCGAAGCACTTACACAATTTTGCATGGGCTCCTGTACTATTAGCTGTATAGTGAATGGGCTGAAACGTTGGTTTAACGAACAATATCAGAACAATGCTGCTACTGTAAGGCTTAAGCATCATTAGGTAGAACAATATCAAACATTGATTTGTACCTCATTACTGCCAAGGAATTTATCGAAAAGGGGCAGAGAAGAATCTTTTTTTCATAATTATTTTATACTAAATGCTTGTGCAACCATCAAGTAAGATATATCCAAAGGAACAAGGTCGTTCTCATTTAAAAAGAACAGCCTGATCTCAGAAATGGAAACACGCTTCTACACACAGAAGCAGCTCATCACTGCAGAGCACTTGATGAGACTGAAAAGCAGAGTCAGAAGCATCTGTACTTTCAACTTCCCCACTCATGCCAAGTTTCCTGCCAAGACACTAAACCAGGAGACAATTCGTTTGTACTAAGAAGACCTTCACCACCCCTGCCCGATAGCAAATCCCTCTGGCTACCAGTAATTCTTATCCTATCCCAACACCTAGGCACATGCTCCACATTCTCCTAATTTCAACCCTTATCAAAAGGTGGCCTCCCTCTCCCAGTCGGAGTCCAACAGTTAAAGAACGCTAAGTGAAGGGTGAACTCGACCAACTGGCTTCACGGAGCCCAATTTGGGATCCAAAGGACCGTCAAATAAAGAAGTAGGTGGGGCTTTACCTGGAGTTCACACCAGGCGACTTCCACCGTGGTTTCAGTGTCCAGACCTTTGTAGACCGTCTTAAAGGAGCCTCTGCCGATTTCGATGTCAAACTTGAGAAAGCGGCCGTCGTTAGACATTCCCACGGCCTTGGTCTCCAGCTCTTCGATATCATCCTGCTGTTGGCTCCGCTCCTCCTGCGGCTCCTTGGCACTGCCGCCGCCGCTGCCACTTCTCGCCGGCGGCGGCTCCTCTTTGCTCCCCGCAAAGCTAGGCTGGGACACGGGGCGGTCCTTGCTGGTACTGCTGGGGGCCGTTGAGGCGGCAGGGCCCGCGACGGCCTGTTCCCCAGAGGCGGCAGCGGCGGGAGGCTGCTGGGCTACCTGCGAAGCGGCAGTGGCAGTCAGCGTCTCCTCCCGGTGGGGCTCTGCTGGAGCACTCTGCGGGACAACCGCGGGGACGCTGGGCTGGGGGAGGGAAAGAGGGAGGCCGGGCAGCTCCAACGCAGTGGCATTGGAGTCGCAGATGACGCTCCGGCGGAAGAAGCGGTGCTCAGTGGTGGTGGTGGTCGCGGCCGCCCCGCGGCTGTCCTTGTCCATCGTGTGGCGGCGGCGCCGGTACTCCTCGGTCTTGCCTGTCCCCGCGTCGGCGGCCGCGGCCCCCAATTTCTCCCCGACGGAGGAATCGGAGCTGGAGCCATTCTTCGGGGCAGGAGCCGGCGGCGAGAGGAACAGGGAGCTGGGAGTGCTGCTCTGCTTCTCTGCGGCGCCGCCGGACATGGTCGGTCCGTTGGACACAGGCGAGCGGGCTCGGACTGGCGAATGCAAAGGGAGCGAAGGGCCGAGCCTACGGCGCAGAGGTCTGCAGGGCACCGCGGCCGGGCGAGTTCGCGCCGCGCCGGACGACGCCTCGCTCAGCACTGACACGCCGCCCTGACGGAGAGGCGCGCCGCTGGGCCCAGCTGCGGCGGCTGCTGCCGCTCAGGAGGAGGACTCGAAGGCGGGCGATTCGGGAGCGGAGCCACGGGGGTTAGCGCCGCACAGTCCGCATCCATCCTGCGGCGAGCGGCGGCCGGGCGGGCGGTGGCAGCAGAGGCGCCGCAGTCATGAGGGGAGGGCCAGGGGCCGGCACCGAGGCGAGGCGGATGCGGCGGACGCGGCGGACGCGGCTCCCACCGCCGCCGCTCGCCGAACGGGGCGGGCTAGGCCCAGAGGGCGGCGGCACCGCGAGCACGGGACCAGCTCCGACGCCCGGGCGGTGGCAGCCCCGGGGCAGAGGAGTGGGAGGGGCCGAGGCCAGCGAGAGAAGGCCGCGGCCCGGCTACCGGTCACTCGGGCGGCCGCCTCCTCCCACACGCGCCCCCAGAGATGGGCACCGACCTCACAGGTCGCCCATCGCCCAGAGGCGAAGGGCCGGAGCCACGGAGCCGAGGCGCCTGAGGAGCGGGCCCCCCCTTCCCCGAGGCCTCCCCGCCCGCCCCAGGCCTGGCAAACCCGTCTCCTCCCGGGCCGGTGCCGGGGGCTGACGGCGGAGGGAACGGTGGGGAGGGGAGGGCCGCTCACCGCGGGGCCCGAGCTCCGCTGCTTCTCTGAGGAGGATTTGAAGAGGAGAGGAGACCGAGAGGACTGGGTGAGGGGGGATAGGGAGAAAAAACAGCAGTCACCCCCACCAGGCGCCTTCTGTCACAGAAGATGGGGGTGCGGAGTGGCCGAGAGAGAAGCCGCGTCCGCCGGGAAAACTCTCCGCGCTAAATGGCGCCGGGAGTCTGAAGCCTCCACACAGCCCGCTCGGATCCCGCCCCACACCGCCCGGGGCAGCCCCACCCCCAACCTCGCTTCGGGGCTCTTGCGCAGGCGTGCCCGCCCCGAGGCAATCTGGGACTTGTAGTTTACGGGTTAGGAGGATGAGCTGGATCTAGGAGAAAAGTGCCTACGACTTCCGTGATACCTTGCGGTTGCTGTAAGCTGATGCCTCGTGGGAGTTGTAGTTTTCTTTGGAAACCGTCCCTTCTGAAAGGCTGATGGGAGCGTTGTCGCGGGTAGCTCTACCCCATCCCGAAGTCCGCGCGAGCTTAGGAAAATCACTATTTAGGGATTAATTGTGGAAGAAGGGAAGGAAGGAAAAAAAAAAAAAAGTAGAAGGGAAGGGGGGGAGATTGAGAGGAAAGACACCCAACATGCTCTGCTAAGCGAGAGAGCTCTTAGGGTTGCCATGCAATGAAAAATGATCTGTTGTTCATCTTTAATGGAGAGAGTCGCAGTAGTGTTGAGTGACTGTCGGGCTGTGGGGGTGGAGGGGAAGGGCAAAGCCAGATAACCAGAGCCTGAGCTCAGAGTCGGAGGAGGGGAAAAGAAACTCTGTGAAGATTGTGCACGAGATTAATATTGATTAAATGGATTGGAGAAGGAGACAGGGAAGATTATCTTCCATCCTCCTCCCCTCAACAATTAAGGCCACATTCTCAGCTCTTGTCCCAGACGGATATTCTGGCTCGCAAAGATGGACTGCCTTACTGAAATCAGGGATCCTAGTGAACTCTATCTTTGCTTTGCCTGAAAAATTAATAAAGGGGGACGGAGAAGGGGTGGATACAAGAAAAGATAAGGTCTACGGATCTGTGGGTCTTTGACCACACACTTGATGGGGCTGGGCTGACTTCTGCCTTTGTAATTGGTTGAAACTTATTTTCCACCTTTCTTCTGCTTGGTGGCTTCTTTCTCTAGAGCTACCAAGGCTCTGGGCCCGGGAAATGTGGATCCAGCGGCTTGCCGCCATAGAAGGTTTTTCTTGAAAGCATCCTTGTCTCTCCTCAGGACCCCTGTGCTCCTCGCAACTACTCAAGAAGTGGAGGGAATGAGCACCAGGGGGCACCAGCCGGAGTAGGAAGCCGGACTCTGGAGCAGATGTCAGTTTAAAAGCCTCAGTCCTACCGGTGAAGAGCGGGAAGCGCTGAAAACGTGCGCAACCGCATCACAGCATCCGGACGCGGCCGCCTCTCGTTAGCGCCCGCTGCGGTACGAGCTCGGAAGCGCGCGTCCCGCCGAGGACCACGCTGCAAGCGAGCAGTTAGCAAGGAAGTTGGCAGGAGGTCCCTTAGCACATTTATCGGATGCGCTCCACCTGCAGAAGTCTTGCCGTACAGTTCATGTTAATTCATCTGATATGTAAAATGGTTAACGCTATTTTTTTTTTTTGGGTTATCACAAGCTACGCTTTCAAGTTTACAAAAATGTTTTCAACCAGTGGTTCTTAGGTTTCATGAACCTGACAAGTTATGAACATTTTAAAATGCCAGTTCAGTAGGAGAAACTAGAGTACTAAAATATAAGCGTTCTATTGCTTTAGAAAATGTGTCTTTCGGCTGGGCGCGGTGCCTCATGCCAGCGCTTTGGGAGGCTGAGGCGGGTGGATCACTTGAGGTTGGGAGTTCGAGAACAGCCTGAGCAACATGGAGAAACCCCTGACTTCTCCAGGGCTAAATACAAAATTAGCCGGGCGAGGTGGCACATGCCTGGAATCCCAGCTACTTGGGAGGCTGAGGCAGGAGAACTGCTTGAACCCAGGAGGCGGAGGTTGCAGTGAGCCAAGATCGTGCCATTGCACTCCAGCCTGGGCAACAAAAGTGAAACTCAATCTCAAAAAATATATATATCTTTCATTTGTTTGCTATCGGTAATGGTAAATAATCCTATTATGGTAAATGGAATTAAGAGTGTGTTTCTAATGGTAAACTTAATGTAAAATACATTTTTATTGTACTTCTTGAGGCCATTTCTTAAATCTTGCCCAATTGTTGCTTCACTGGGAAAAATAGTCTGCTTTTAAACATAAGGCAGCTAATTACAAATTGGCAAGTTAAAAGGAGATAAGTAAATCACAATGTTTCCTTTTGGCACCATAAAAAAATTAGGATATTTTTGTATGAGTGGTTATTAAAGGATTTTATTATTGCGTGTTCCTGTTTACTAAGCCTTGAAACTTTGGCCACACTGCATTGGACACAAGTCCCTTGATAATCACCATGCCCCTATCAACATGTCTTTTCAACCAAGAACAACTAAATTCATTGCAAATAATTTAATAACTGTTGGCTTAAAACCACGCTTGCCTAGGAGACAGCTTTTCGCACTGTGTAATGTTACTTTACAATGAAAACAGATACAATTTTAAGTTGAACATAATCTTATTATGTACAATGATTAGATGTAAAGGTTATGTTGTTTAGTGTGCATGTTTTACTAACAAACACTTTTTTTGCCCAGTTCTTTTTTTTTTTTTTTTTTTGAGACAGAGTGTCGCTCTGTTGCCCAGGATGGAGTACAGTGGCTTGATCCCAGCTCACTCAGTTCTTTTTAATGCCTACCAACCTACCTCCAAGTAAGTGATATTTTCTGCTACTCATTACTATAATTCCTAATAGTACTTTTCCTTTCTCTGTCATTTCGCTTATCAAGTAAAGAATCAACTTCTTTATATTCCGTATAAAACATCAAGTGACTGCAGACAGAGATAACAAAGAACCCAGGATACAATAAATGCACTAAGCTCAGAGGTTTGACTTCCTGACATCTGGCTCCACAAGAAGAATACAAGTATGTTATTCTCTCTGTTCTCTCTTCTCTCTAGTTCTTGTTCATGTTCTCACATTGCTTGATTCATGTTTCCTTCTATTCCCATCCATTCACATTTTTTGTTTACATGGTTTCTGTCATTGGTAACTAACTAGCAATGAAAGTTAAGACACCTTTGATTTAGACAGTGGCTGAAATATCCCGAACATGCAAAATCTACCTTACTTCGAATATGGCATAATATTAATACATAGAATTGCTTCTTGAAGTATAGGTGAAAAATTGTCCCATCTTAAGAGCATTTCTCTTTTTTTTTTGTCTCCTTTCCCTCATTTTCCCATGCTCCTTTGTTTTGCCTATGGGTAATTTTATTTTACCTCTTTGTCATCTGGAACCCTGTTGTCTGGAAGTAGGTCATGAGAATCAGGCAGCTGAATAATGAAGAATAGGTTTTTTTAAAACTTTATATTATAAATGAAATAAAGTGGGATTTTTCCTATATCAAGATATAAAACCATAAAATTAAATCTGTATGGCATTGAGATGAACCTAGGCAATAGAACAGAAGAGAGAATGCAGAAACAGTCTTACGTATGTATAGGAATTTTATACATGAGGAAAATGGCATTTGAAGTCAGTGGTGCAAAATAATTAATAGTGCTTTGACAATTAGTTATTCATTTGAAAAACAAATTAGGTCAGTGTTTACTTCAGACTGTTCACTAAATTTCCATAAAGATTGAAGAACTAAACTTTTAAAAAATATCTCTAAAGAATTTTTTAAATATAGGAGAACATAGGGTACTAAAGGGCTTCAAAGAATAATCTAAGAGCCACAAAGAAAAAAATATTTGACAATATCAAAATTGATAATCTATTCAACATAACACAAGTGACAAGCTGCCAGAAAAACTCTGGAAACTGTAAAACAAAAGACTAATATCCAAAAGATATGGGAAAAAAAATCTTGAATCACTGAGAAAAAGGCAAACCACTGTATAGAAAAAGGAGAATATGAAAAGATAATTTAGAAAGCATTAAATGCCATAGTGGCTCACACCTGTAATTCCAGCACTTTGCGAGGCCTAAGTGGGAGGATCACTTGCAATCAGGAGCTCAAGACCAACCTGGCCAACATGGTGAAACCCTGTCTCTACAAAAAATACAAAAATTAGGCAGGCATGGTGGTGCACACCTGTAGTCCCAGCTACCTGGGAGGCTGAGGCATGGGAATCGCTTGAACCCAGGAGCCAAGATTAGACCACTGCACTCTAGCCTGGTTGACAGAGCAAGACTCTGACTCAAAAAAAAAAAATAAAGCATAAATGCAAATAACAAAAATAAACATGTAAAAAAATGCTGAAACTCAGTAACTAGCAAAATGCAGATTAAAATATAATATTGTCTCTCATAAAATTGAAAGATTCTCTTTTTTTGAGACAGGGTCTCACTCTGTCGTCCAGGCTGGAGTGCAGTGGTGTAATCACAGCTCACTGAAGCCTCGTATTTCTGGGCTCAACCCTGCCAGGTAGCAAGACCACAGATGTGTACCACCATGTCTAGCTAATTTTTAAATTTTTTGTGGAAATGAAGTCTCACTATGTTACCTAGGCTGGTCTGAACTCTCTGGACTCAAACAATTCTCCCATTTCAGCCTCCCGAAGTGCTAGAATTACATGTGTGAGCCACCATGCCTGATGTAAATTGAGTGTTTTAGTGTCACCATCACGGCAATTTGCAAAAAATTTTAAGGATTCATAATATCAAGTGTTAGCAAAGATGTGGGGAAACATGCTATTAATGATACGGTAAATTAGTACAACCTTTTTTGAGGGCAATTTGTTAGCAATTATTAAAATGTACAATGTGCATCACTTTTTTCTTTATTTTTGGTACCTGCCTTGGAGAAATACTTGCATGTTTCCTAAGAAATAGCTATAAAAATACTCACTATTGCCAGGTGTGGTGGTGTGTGCTTGTAGTCCTAGCTACTTGGAAGGTTGATGTGGCAGGATTACGTGAGCCCAGGAGATCGAGGCTGCAGTCAGCTGTGATCACACCACTGCATTCCAATCTGAGTGACAGAACAAGACCCTGTCTCTAAAACACAAAAACAAAACAAAAAACTATGGCTAAAGCCATTCACAATGGCTTTATCTGTAACAAAAAATCCAAATGATCTGCATGTCCATTAATAAGAAAATAGCTAAGTAAACTATGGTATATCCAATTTCGGCAGACCATGCAACAGTAGGGAAAAGGGAGGTAATTACATATGTGGTGCCATAACTATTAAGTGAAAAACTCAAGTTTCAGGATAATATGCACTGGATCATATATTGTATTTTTTTTTAAGTTATATTTTGGCTGGGAGCGGTGGCTCACACCTGTAAATCCCAGCATTTTGGGAGGCTGAGGCAGGCGGATCATGAGGTCAAGAGATCGAAATCATCCTGGCCAACATGGTGAAACCCCATCTCTACTCAAAATACAAAAAAATTAGCTGGGTGTGGTGGTGCGCACCTGTAGTCCCAGCTACTTGGGAGGCTGAGGCAGGAGAATCGCTTGAACCCAGGAGGCGGAGGTTGTAGTGAGCTGGGATTGCACCACTGCACTCTAGCCTGGCGACAGAGTGAGACGCCTTCTCGGGGGGAGGAAAGAAAGTTATGTTTCTATGTGTATTTAAAGGCATGCAGAAAACGTCTAGGTAGTACACACCAAAATGAAAATGGAGATTACTTCTGGGGAATACTCATATCTTTTTTTTTTTCCCCTGAGACAGAGTCTAGCTCTGTCGCCCAGGCTGGAGTGCAGTGGCGCAATCTTGGTTCACTGCAACTTCTGCCTCCCAGGTTCAAGTGATTCTCCTGCCTCTGCCTCCCAAGAAGCTGGGACTACTGGCACACACTGCTATGCCCAGCTCAGTTTTTGTATTTTTAGTAGAGATGGGGTTTCACCATGTTGGCCAGGCATGAGCCACCGAATACTCATATCTTTGTTTTGTGAATTTCTTAATACATTCTCACTCATTGCAGATAATTTGAATGTTACAGAATAAAATATAGAAGAAAGTGAAAATTACCAGAAAACCTACCTAGCCATAGATAGCAACCTTTAATATGTAGGCATATTTCTTTCCAGACAGATAAAAACGTTTATAATTATGTCATAAACTTTTCCAATGTCATTACATACTCTCTGGAAACGTTCTTTAATCGCTGCATAGTATTTCACCATATGACATTACTAAGTGTAAGCTTTTCACATTATCTGGAAAGAACACAGGGGAAAATATTTTTTAAATACCCCAGCCTTTAACATGCTCTCACAGGAAAAGATTTATCAGAATCACCTACAAAGCTTTTACAAAATACACCTGTTGGACTGTTTCACCTCTACGCCTCATCCAACCTAGGCATATTTTTTGGTGAGAAAATTCATTGCAAGCAGACCTGCATTGAAAGAATTTTTTAAAGGAAAGTATTAGTATATTCATAAAAGGATTAGTAAATTAAGATTTAAACAAGGAATGAAAATACCAGAAAAAAAATATGTTGGAAAATATAAAAAGCCAAAAAGAAAAAAGAAAAAGAAAACATAAAAGGCACTTCATTAGTCATGTTAAAAGGTAAATGATGGTTTCAAGTAAACGTAATAACAAGGTATGATATGCATTATAATATATGAAGAAGTAAGCAAGACATACTGGCTCATGCCTATAATCCTAACACTTTGGGAGGCTGAGGTGGGAGGATCACTTGAGGCCAGAAGTTTGATACCAGCCTGAGACAGAGTCTTGCCCTGTCACCCAGGCTGGCATGCAATGGTGCCATCTTGACTCACTGCAACCTCCGCCTGTTGGGTTCTAGCGATTCTTCTGCCTCAGCTTTCTGAGTAGCTGGGATTACAGACATGTGCCACCACACCAGGCTAATTTTTTTTTTTTTTTGTATCTTTAGTAATGTGGTTTCACCGTGTTGGCCAGGCTGGTCTCCAACTCCTGACCTCGTGATCCACCTGCCTTGGCCTCCCAAAGTGCTGGGATTACAGGCAAGAGCCACGTGCCCGGCCAAAAAAAAATTTTTTTAAGTAAATAAATTTGAAAAAATATTAGTATATATAGAAGTAAATGTATAATGGTTATAGCGTAAGGGACAGGAGAAGGAACTGGAAGAATAATGTTATTAGGGTCTTAAACTATATATGAAATGGCATAATATTATTAAAGGTAAACTATAATAAGTTCAAGTTGCATATTGGAAACACTGAAGCAATTACTAAAATTACCAAATACAGAGGTATAGGTAATAAACCAGTAGTAGGGATAAAATTGAATCATTAAAAAATACTTAAATTCAGAAGAAGGCAGAAAAAGAACAAAAAGAGAACAAATGAAACGACTAGAAAACAGATCAACAAGGGGATTTCAGTTTAACCACACTGACAATTATGTTAAAATTAAATGGTTTAAACTCTTTTAAACTCTCCAACTCAAAGGAATACATTAAGAGATTGGATAAAAAACACCACCATACTACATGCTGCCTATAAAAAAAACCTTTAAAGATTAAGACACAGATTAAAAGTAAAAGGATGAAAAATATATATATACCGAGAAAAAACCCACCAAAAGAAAACAAGAGTGGCTATATTAATATCAAACAAGGACTATTAACAGGGGTAGAAATGGCTCTCTCATAATTACAAAGTGGTCAATTCCTCAAGAAGACATTTCAATTCTGAATAAGCATTAAAACTATAACACTTATAGAAGAAAACATGGAGAAAATATCTGTGACTCTAGGTTAAGCAAATAAATTATTTATTTATTATTTTTGAGATGGAGTCTCCCTCTGTCTTCAGGCTGGAGTGCAGTGGTGTGATCTGGATTCACTGCAACCTCTGCCTCCCAGGTTCAAGCGATTCTTCTGCCTCAGCCTCCCAAGTAGCTGGGACTACAGGTGCCTGCCACCACACCAAGCTAATTTTTGTGTTTTGAGTAGAGGTGGGATTTCACCATGTTGACCAGGATGTTCTTGATCTCTTGATCTCGTGATCCACCCGCCTTGGCCTCCCAAAGGGCTGGGATTCCAGGTGTGAGCCACTGCGCCTGGCCTAAGCAAAGATTTTTTAGGGCCAACTGCAGTGGCTCACATCTGTGATCCCAACATTTTAGGAACGTGGGAAGATTGCTTGAGACCAGAAGTTCAAGACCAGCTTGGGCAACATAGCAAGATTTTCTGTCTCTACAGAAAATAAAAATAAAAGAATTTTTAGGACACAAAAAGTACAAACCATAAAAGAAAAAATTGTTAAACTGGACTTCATCAAAATTAGAAATTTTTGTTCTTTTTGTTTGTTTTGTTTGTTTTTTATAGAATAGAGACAAGATCTTCCTGTGCTACCCAGGCTGGTCTCAAACTCCTGGACTCAAGGGACCCTTCGCCTCAGCCTCCCAAAGTTCTAGGATTACAGGTGTGAACCACCGCACCCAGCCAGAAATGTTTGTTCTTTAAAGACGGTGGTACAAAAATGAAAGGGCCACAGACTGGGAGTCAATATTGCAAAACAAATATCTGAAAAAATATTTGTAAACATAATATATAGGAAACTCTTACAATTCAACCTTAAGATAATAGTACAGTAAAAAAAAAAGTGTGCAAAAGATTTGAACAAATACTTCACCAAACGATGTAAGTGAATGGCCAATAGGCACATGAAAAGATGTACATCATTAGTCATTAAGGGAGTGAAAATTAAAACTACCATGAAATATCACCACGTACCCACGAAAATGACTAAAATTAAAAATGGTTGGAGAGGATGTAGAGCAACTAGCTTCTCATACATTGCTACTAGGAGTGCAGTGGTTCAGCCAGTTTGGGAATTAGTTTGACTCTGTAATAATTAAAGTTGAATATACACTTAGCATATGATCCAGCAATTCCACTGCTAGATATTCACCCAAGAGAAATGGAAACCTATGTCCACACAAAGACTTGCGTGGAAAATTTCGTAACAATTTTGCTCATGATAGCCAAAAACTAGAAACAAACAAAATATTTATCAGCTGGTGAACAGGCAAGTAAATTGTGATGTGTCCTTATTATGGAATGCTACTCAGCAATAAAAAGAAACAAATGGCATGTGAAATCATATGGATAACTCTTGAAAGCATTATGCTAAATGAAAGAAGCCAGACTCAGAAGTCTACTGATTTCGTGTACATGGCCATCTAGAAAATGCAAGACTGTGGTGGCAGAACAATCAGTTCTGGGGTTAGAAGGGAGGAAGTGAACGGCAAAGGAGCACAGAAAACTTTTTGAGTGATGAGAATGTTTTCTGTCTTAATTTTGGTGATGGTTACATGAGTGTATTCATTCAAAACTCATTGAGTGAGTGAGTGATTATAATTTTTTTTTTCAAAAGACAGGATCTTGCTATGTTGCCCAGTCTAGAGTGCTGTGGCACAGTCATAGCTCACCACAGCCTCAAATTCCTGGGCTCAAGGGATCCTCAGGCCTCAGCCTCCTGAGTAGCTGGGACTACAGGTGCACACACCACACCCAGCTAATTTTTTTTTAGTGGAGACGGGATCTTGCTATGTTATCTAGGCTAGTCTTGAACTCCTGGCCTCAAGTGATCATCCCACCTTGGCTTCCCAAAGTGTTGGGATTACAGGTGTAAGCCACTGTACCTGGCCCTGACTATACTTTAAATGGGCAATTTTTTATTGTATATAAATTATTCTTCAAGAAATCAGATTTGTTTAATGACATTTAGTTCTGCCAAAATTATTGAAACATAGTATACTCTACAAAGCATCCTATTCTGCTTATAAACTATTTGTCTCAATACCCAAGAGATATGAAACATACCTGAAAAGTCTACATAAACTTTATGGGTAAAAATTTAAAAATGGGCTGGGCGCAGTGGCTCACACCTGGAATCCCAGCTCTTTGGGAGGCCAAGGTGGGCGGATCACAAGGTTAAGAGATCGAGACCATCCTGGCCAACATGGTGAAACCCCCTCTCTACTAAAAATACAAAAATTAGGCAGGCATGGTGGTGTGCATCTGTAATCCCAGCTACTCAGGAGGCTAAGGCAGGAGAATCACTTGAACCAGGGAGGCAGAGGTTGCAGTGAGCTGAGATCATACCACTACACTCCAGCCTGACAACAGAACGAGACTCTGTCTCAAAAAAAAAAAAAAAAAATTACGAATTCAGTTTGAATTAGTGTTTTCCCTCCCCCACTCTTCCTCAAATACTCTGAAATGTCTTTTGCATGCATGTCTAGATGAGGTTCCCACTGAAGAAAAAGCATGTTGAATTTCACATCTTGTATGCTATGCAATTTTCACTCTTCAATAGGGTGCTAAGCAATAATTATAGTCATGATGATAAAGGGGCCAGGCTATGGATATACATGTGTACAAGGAAACTAGATATGAATGTGGGGGGTCCCTAGAGAAAAACAAGGTAGTGTGGCCTCACAGCTTAGTACAGGTAGGGAGTAGCTTCTCACATTAGATCCTATCAGCTGCCAGGCTGATTTCAGCTCTCTATCTATGCATCTCTACAGCTCTCACCACGGAGCTTTGACAGAGGTATTACCTTATGACAGAATAGGACTGGGGGATCTTATCACTTGTCTCTGTCTATAACAAGCCAAGACAGGTTGAAGTGTTGGCTTTGGCTTCCAAAAAGAATCGGGACACTAGGGCTAGGCCTTGATTAGAAAAATAAAGTCTGTCAGGCTGTCTTTGTCCACAGGTAGTCATTAGAAGGAAGCCTAGAAGGCTGAACACTGCCCCAAAGAGAAATGTGAAGCCCCTGTAAAGACTTAACTCTTATTTCCAAATCAATTCTGATTCAATTTTTGAAATGGAAAAGAAGTCTTACCTCGGTAGATACCTGTGATACATGGATACCACCTAAAGATAGGTGACATTCCAAAGCAGATTTCTTAAGAGGCTTTCAAGTATACAAATCCTCTCGAGAAGCATCTTCTGATCGTGGAATTCCATGAATGAAAATCTGTGTAGCAGCTTGTTGAAAAACTTAGCAGCTAACCAGGAGGATCATTGTTAACATTTCTACATACTTCCACAATCAGATGTAAGCCAGCTGAGAATAAGGTCTATTTCTCACATTTACTTGTGTCCTCTCTGAGAAGGCCTTGGGCACAGCAAATGTTGATTAATTATGTGATTGACTAAAAGTGTTAAATTTGATTTTGTGTATCCAAGTCCACTCTCACATACATTTATGTACAGTTACACACACAACACACTAGGTTATTTATTTTTTGAGATGCAGTCTCACTGTCACCCAGGCTGGAGTGCAGTGGCATGATCTTGGCCTCACTGCAACCTCCGTCTCCTGGGTTCAAGTGATTCTCCTGCCTTAGCCTCCCAAGTAGCTGGGATTACAGATGTGTGCCACCACGCCTGGCTAATTTTTGTATTTTTAATAGAGATGGGGTTTCACCATGTTGGCCAGGCTGGTCTCGAACTCCTGACCTCGTGATCTGCCTGCCTTGGCCTCCCAAAGTGCTAGGATTACAAGCATGAGCCACTGTGCCAGGCCCAAACTAGGTTTTTTAATGAAATGTGTTCATCGTAACAGTAAAAGACATACTTTTTAAAAATTATTTTATTTTATTTTATTTATTTATTTTTTTCAAAACAGAGTTTTGCTCTTGTAGGGTAGGCTAGAGATCGCAATGCTGCAATCGCGGCTCATTGAAACCTCCATCTCCCAGGTTAAAGCGTTTCTCCTGCCTCAGCCTCCCAAGTAGCTGGGATTACAGGTATACACCACCACGCCCAGCTAATTTTTGTATTTTTGGTAGAGATGGGTTTCTCCATGTTGGTCAGGCTCTTCTTGAACTCCCAACCTCAAGTGATCCTCCTGCCTCAGTCTCCCAAAGTGCTGGGATTACAGGCGTGAGCCACAGTGCCCCACCGAAGACATGCTTTTAAAAATTACATTATCTCTTTAAAGGCCAGAAAATCGTGATATTTCACTTTTTATTTAATGCACTCTTTTAAAAAGTAACTTTCATTACTTTTTCATTCCAGCAGTAATAGATGTTCTTTTTAGAAAATTTGAAAAATAAGAATAAGGCCGGGTGTGGTAGGTCATACCTAAAATCTCAGCACTTTGGGAGGCCAAGGTAAGCGGATCACAAGGTCAAGAGATCAAGAACATCCTGGCCAACATGGTGGTGAAACCCTGTCTCTACTAAAAATACAAAAATTAGCTGGGTGTGGTGGCATGCGCCTGTAATCCCTACTCGGGAGGCTGAGCAGAATCACTTGAACCTGGGAGTTGGAGGTTGCAGTGAGCCGAGATGGAGCCACTGCACTCCAGCCTGGGTGACAGAGCAAGACTTTGTCTCAAGAAAAAAAAAAAGTACTCGTAATTCCTACCACAGAGAGAAAACCTTGTTAACATTTACTATATTTCATTTCAATATTTTTTTCTATGCTTTTATGTATGGGTATATGTTTCTTCTTTCTTACTGTATGTTATTGTCTTATAATTTTTATCTAATAATATAATTTCATCTTGCTGTTTTAAATTATAATATTTTAAATTTTAGCATAGTCTTCCATCATATGGCTGAGCCAAAACGTATTTTATTTTTATTTTTTTCTGAGACAGAGTCCCGTTCTGTCACCCAGGCAGGAGTGCAGTGGCGCAATCATGGCTCACTGCAACCTTGACCTCTCAGGCTCATGGGGTCCTTCCACCTTAGCCTGCTTGTAGCTGGGACTACAGGCATGCGCCAGCACACCTGACTTAATGTTTTTTTTTTCTGTAGAGACAGTCTCACATATTACCCAGGGTGGTCTTGAACTCCTGGACTAAAATGACCCTCCTGCCTTGTCCTCCCAAAGTGTTGGGATTACAGGCATGAGCCACTGTGCCAAGCCTCAAAACTTACTTAAACGCTACTCCACTTGGGGACTTTTAAGTTGTTACTAATATTTCACTATTATAAATATGATGCATTTTGAAGATCTGTCTTTATCCCCAGGTGTGTAAGTGGAAGTTATATGCAGTATAGATAGAGATAGGGCAGAAATAGGAACTGACCCACTATCACAGAGACCTCCTTCCCTTGTCCTTAGACCTGGCACGGCAACAGACCTCCTTTGAGAAAGATTTTTTTTTTTTTGAGACGGAGTGTCGCTCTGCTGCCCAGGCTGGAATGCAACAGCATGGTCTCGGCTCACTGCAACCTCCGCCTCCTGGGTTTCCGTGATTCTGCTGCCTCAGCCTCCCGAGTAGCTGGGAATACAGGCACCCACCACCATGCCTGGATAATTTTTTATTTTTAGTAGAGACGGGGGTTTCACCATATTGGCCAGGATGGTCTTGAACTCCTGACCTCGTGATCCAC
>CAUYLG010008043.1:0-47576 GCA_963573385.1 Cacajao melanocephalus | reverse complement strand
GGATGAACCTGGAAACCATCATTCTCAGCAAACTGACACAAGAACAGAAAATCAAACACCGCATGTTCTCACTCATAGGTGGGTGTTGAACAATGAGAACACATGGACACAGGGAGGGGAGCATCACACACTGGGGTCTGTGGGTGGGGATTAGGGGAGGGTCAGAGGTGGGTAGGGAGTTGGGGATTGATAACATGGGGAGAAATGCCAGATATAGGTGATGGGGATGGAGGCAGCAAACCACATTGCCATGTATGTACCTATGAAACAGTCCTGCATGTTCTTCACATGCACCCCAGAAGCTGAAGTGCAATAAAATATTAAAAAGAAGAAACTCGAAAACCAAGAAAAAAAAAAAAAAGCTTTGAATGCCCTATGTTTAGCCACACACACACAAAAGTAAATACATGCAGCTTCTGAAACTTGCCCTCAGAGATTGTGATGCAAAACATCTGGAACAGAGGGAAGCATCTCCCATCTATTCCACTCCCCAGATTACTCTCAAGTAGATAAACCTGTGTAGACAGGCGGTGCAGAATTGCTCCTTTCAAGATGCACCATGTCAACATGTCGCTACTCTCTTTGGTCATAAAGATATTTTACTGACTAATCTGATTGAATCACCCCGGAGTTATAAAAGCCCGTTTCCTCCCCACTGGCCTTCCGTGGAAAGTGAGAAAAGTTCCTTCTCATCATAGTTATGTAATCATCCTTCATAAATGTGGAGAGGCTCACATGTGCTGGCGTTGTTAACACATTCTCCTGCCACTCTCTGGCTCTCTGTAGGCGGCTGTTTGGGAGGTTAAAGATAGGATGAAGGAAAAATTCACAAAACACTTTCCATGCACGTCTAGCGGATAATGACACTTAAGAAGCTTTACTTAAAACTGCTCTGCCTTCATGATGATTTGAGCTTGCACTTTAATTAGCTTTTGGGAGCATATATTGTTTAGTATGGTTATTTTATTTTGCCAAATAGAAGATTAACACGCTTTAGTTCACAAAGGAAGCAGATGTACTTCATACCAGCTTTTAACCACTGGTTGAGGGAGAAGAAAGTGTCTTATTGCCCTGGAAACTTGTTCCCCATGGGTGGTATATGACTTTAAGATTTCACGATCGTGGGGGATACTTTTGGCAGCAGCATCAATGCTCAGCAAATATTCCCTTTGCTCTTCTTTATTTCCAGCAGACTTGCAGTTAGGCAGAGCTCTGGGACTAGCTTTGCTCACTGAAATGTATGACTTCTCCATGATTTCTTCTGCCATAGAATCACGCGGATGCATGATACAGTTAGCGCAGCATGCGTATACCCAGGTACAGCGATCATAGTAGTGAAATGAAGCCGCTTGAATTCCTGAGCTAGTTTTATCTGAGCAGGAAATTCATGTTTTCTTGCGTTCATTGGAGTCATTGGTGAGTGTGGCATAGCCTTCTCTCTCCCAACTGGTATGGTATTCACTGGCGTAAGTTCAGTTACTCACTGCGGAATGTGGTCCAGGAGTACATGTGAAGCTTGTAAAAATGTGCCATTTCAAATAAGTGAAAGTAGCATGGCATGTGAGCTAACAGAGGAAGGAAAAGTGACTATATTTGAGAGGAAAAAGTTACATCTCTTTATTCAACTATATAAAAATAAAGTATAGTTGAATCGAACTAGTATACATATGAATATAAACATGGACATACAAATACATGAGATATGTAGAGACTATAGAAGACTGTTGCTTGCTGGGCACAATGGCTCATGCCTGTAATCCCAGCACTTTGGGAGCCTGAGACGGGTGGATCACCCAAGGTCAGAAGTTCGAGACCAGTGTGGTCAACATGGCAAAACCCCATCTCTTCTAAAAATATAAAAATTAGCTGGGTGTGGTGGCGGGTACCTGTAATCCCAGCTACTCAGGAGGCTGAGGCAAGAAAATCGCTTGAACCCAGGAGGCGGAGGTTGCAGTGAGCCAAGATCACCCTACTGCACTCCAGCCTGGGCGACAGAGTGAAAGTCTGTTTCAAAAAAAAAAAAAAAAAAAAGATGGCTGTTGTTTTTCGAAAGGTCTCTGCTGTGTATTATGTTGTGTAACTTTTTTGAGAGACTGCCTCAAAAAATGCAAGTTATTAGTCTCCATGTCACTTTAGAAATGTCTTCTCTGGAGGAATCTTGTTGGAAGAGAAAACTTCTGTGATACTGGGGCTCCATTCTCTTGGAGCTCTCTGTAAGCCAGGCTGTTATATCAATTGCTACATCTTACATCGCCTGTGCTAGCAGCAGTCACCTGATTGCTCCCTGCCCTGCAGAGATGATTGTGCTGCCTTCTACCACTTGCCTCATACTGACTTCCATACTGGTCTCTCTAGTATGTGGACTTCAGAGGCAGAGCCTGCCTTCTTCATTTTTAGTGTCTGCCGGGCATGTGGCTGGCACTGAATAAGTGTTTCTGAATGAATGCATAAATGAACTGCTTCTACCACCTATATTCCCTGCCTCTTGGGATGGCACCGTCTCCAGTGCAACCACCCTGATCTAAGTTAGTGTCAGTCAGCCCCGCCTTGATTCCCAAGATAACGCTGCATTTACTGTTACCCCTCCCCATTTGCTCTTTTGTTGAAGTTGGGGGAGATATGTTTAACATGGATATCTTATTTCACTCATTACATAAAGCCCTTTGGTTTTTTCCCATTCCTCTTTGAATGAAGACCCAAGTCTTCAATGTGATACATAAGATGCTACCTCTGTATCCTCACCTTGTTCACACCTTGTAGTCTGGACAGATTTATTCCTTAAAGTTGCTGAAACACACCCTGGTTTGTTCTGCCACAGGATTTTTACCTGTGCTGTGCTTCATGCCTCATGTGCCCCAAGCCATGGTATACACACACACACACACACACACACACACACTCACACACACATTTATATACACAAACACACTCACACACGTGTTTGCTTACCTAGTCTACTTCTTACTGTTTAGAACCCAGCTCAAATTAGGGGATATTCCTCTTTTATAATTTATAATTTCTTTTCTTTCTTTTCTTTTTTTTTTTTTTGAGATGGAGTCTCTCTCTGTCACCCAGGCTGGAGTACAGTGACACATTCTCAATTCGTTGCAACTTCCACCACCTGGGTTCAAGAGATTTTCCTGCCTCATCCTCCCAAGTAGCTGAGATTGCAGGCGTGCACCCACCATGTGCTGATAATTTTTGTATTTTTAGTAGAGATGGGGTTTCGCCATGTTCGCCAGGCTGGTCTTGAACTCCTGACCTCAGGTGATCTGCCCAACTTGGCCTCCCAAAGTGCTGGATTACAGACGTGAGCCACCACGCCCAACCCTTATTTCTTTCTTATGATATTCAGCACCCCTTGTCTGCAGCAGATATCGTGGTCACAGTTTTACATGTATTTTTATGACTATTTGATTCAGGTCTACAAGCACCAGACAAAGAGGATTTGTCTGGTTTTCGTGTGATCTTGGACCCCAAGAACCAAGTACAGTTTCTGGTGGCTATCCACTCAACAAATAATCTTGTGTAAATGAATGTCTTGTTAGGGGCATAGTAACCACTCCCTGGGAGGCGTGATAAATCTGCCTGGTCCTATAAGCTCAGGGAAACCCAAAGCTTTCTGCAGGAGTGATAGACACCACAGACATGACGTTTTTAGTTCTGCCCTCCTCATAATGTGTGGGCTGGGACAGGAGTGGAGGGGGTGAAGGCCACTAATGGGTAACTGTCCCTCCTCCTTGTGGCCCAGCAATGTTTGTACTTGAACTCAGAGTATTTATTTATCTGGAGACAGAGTCTTGCTCTGTTGCTAGGCTGGAATGCAGTGGTGCGATCTCAGCTCACTGCAATCTATGCCTTCTGGGTTCAAGCAGTTCTCCTGCCTTAGCCTCCCAATAGCTGAAACTACAGGCATGCCACCGTGCCCAGCTAATTTTTGTATTTTTGGTAGAGACAGGATGGTCTCAATCTCTTGACTTCGTGATCTACCCACGTCAGCCTCCCAAAGGGCTGGGATTACAGGCATGAACTACTGTGCCCTGACACTCAGAGTATTTTTTAAGTGAGGGGTCTGTTCTCTAGCATCTTACCCTTGGCAGGCCATGGTAGGTTTTCAGAAGCCATGCATCACTTCTAACTGGCTGAGCATTCAGAAATGTGTCCTAAACAGCGAAATATAGACAACATTCCAATGTGCCCACCAAAGAGGTTTTCATCTGCAGAACGGGCATTCTGAGTTAGAATAACTGGTTGTGTTCTATTGTAAAGCATTAGTTCTAGTTTAAACTCTTTAGGCTTCATTCTGATGAGAGAATGGGATGACGAAGTGTGGGAAGAAAGTTGCCCAGGTGCCATGGCAAGAGACTGAATGCACAGTTTGTCCCAGCATAATAAATAACTGATTACTTAGTTATAGCATGGATACCTGATAGATTTACTGATTACTTACTTATAGCAATGATACTGAATAGATTTACTGATTACTTATAGAAATGACACCAAATAGATGTTAGACTCAATCACATAAGCAATTATATAATTAATCTTATTACATCATTGTTCTCTATTAATCTGCTTTAATATAGGAACGTTTTAGTCTTATAGTATAGATATAATTGAGTAAAATATAATTCAGAACTGAAGGGACATTGTGAGAAGTGATGAGGAGGTGAGAGTGAAAGCCTTGCGGTTGCACCAGTGCCTGGGGAGGCGCCCGTTAGCTAGCAGCCTGGCCTTGTGGCAATGCCAGCGCCTGGGAAGGCACCGTTACTTAGCAGGCCATGATGGGGAGTTTCCCTTTCACTGGAGAGTTCCGAGAAAACTCTGCTCTGTCCGGCTCTCGAGGAAGGTCTACCTCTCCGTGGTGCTATGCTCTGATGGTCACCATTCTTGTTCACTTTCATGTTCCACTTTCCCACCGGATGCTCCGTTGTAAATTCTTAGAAGCTGTGAGAAGTAAGAATAGAGGAATCCTAAAACACTTTAATCTCTCTGGTAAGTGCGTAGAAAGATACTAACGTATGTGCCTCCCCTCCTTGCAGCAGCTATCTGAAAGGGAGGGGCCCTCTGTACTATGCCCATGTGGCCCCCTGTATTGTAAGAATGTGATTTGCTTGACCCCTACCCGTCATGTCAGATGAGTCACTCTCCTGACCCTGCCCCATTGCTTTATGTACAATAAATATCAGCATGTCCAGGCATTCAGGGCCACTGCTGGTCTCTGCCCCTTGATAGCAGTGGTCCCCCGAGAGCAGCTAAATTCTTCTCTTATCTCTGTGTCCTTGTTTCTTTCTTTTCTACAATCTGTCATCTCCCTATGCAAAAACAAAACAAAACAAAACAAAAAACACCCTTGAGACCCCATGAACTCTGCAACAAGGTACCCTAGAATTTAGTGCTGGCATTTTTTTTTTTTTTTTACATTTTGCGTTTTGCTTGCTTTAATGAGGAAGAGTGCTCAGAGTATATATATATAAAAATTTACCACTTGTTCTGAATCCCATCATCATTTTGAGGGAATAACAGGTTCAGCAGGGCCAGGTGTGGATATGGGGGATATTCACTGGCTATTTGGATGAAAGCATTAATCTTTATATTTAGAGTTTAAAAGGACAAATTAAAAGCAATCATTGCATATAAGTGTGGATAAATCAGGATATCTGAAAAAAAAACAGAGACTAATAGCTAATGAAACAGTGAGTAATCATAAGGAATAAAAAGGGGTCGTACATTTAAACAGAAATCTGGAATGTGGCTGAAGGTGGCAGGGGAACTCCTGGTGATGACACTTGTTTGGATCACACTGGTTTTCTCTTTTTTTTTTTTTTTTTTTTTTTGAGACAGGGTCTTACTCTGTCATCGAGGCTGGAGTGCAATGGCATGATCTCAGCTCACTGCAACCTTGGCCTCCCAAGCTCAAGTAATTCTCCTGCCTCAGCCTTCCCAGTAGCTGGAACTACAAGTGCCCACCATCATACCCAGCTAATTTTTGTATTTTTAGTAGAGACAGGATTTCACCGTTTTGGCCACACTGGTCTCGAACTCCTGATGTCAAATGATCTGCCCGCCTTGGGCTCCCAAAGTGCTGGGGTTACAGGCTTGAGCCACTGCATCTTGCCTGTTTTGACCTTTTTGACATTGACTTTAGGTACTGTGGTTAGACCATTGCTAAGTTCATGATGATACACCTATTACAGGGAGTCCTCTAAACGTAAGACCTGGAGATTCGGAGGTGATGTGTACTTGCTTCCCCAGCAGTCCAAGGCGTATGTCCTGCCCTCCTCTGGCAGGGCCATTACCATGCTGGCTCCCCTTGGTTCAGGCTTGGCTTTGCCTTTGATACAACTTTCCCCCAGTGCTCCCAGTAATCCCAGTTGAGCCCTATTACAGATAAGTGTGAGCCATACGTCTCAGGTGTTCCAGAGTAGGGAACAAGTTGAGAACTACAGATGTAATTACAGAAAAAGGAAAAAAAAAAAGGAAGCATGGAGAATTGCAGTGATGAGGGCTTATGCTTCATTTTGTATGATATCTCTTTTCTGACCATATTTTAGATTTCCTAGAAACTACCCATTATTATGAATGCCTGAGCTCTGTGCATTTCTTCAGAGCTCAAGTCTAAACTAATTTAATGTAAATTAAACATTTGCAAGTAATATTCCAGAAAAACCTTTATCGGGCCCGCATAGACAAAATGCACAAAAGGAAATGATGATGTGTTTTATTCATAAGGAAGCTTTTCTCCTCAAAATTCTTCTACAGACCCCCAAAATAGCTAATGCATCACAAGCTGACATTTGTACTGCTGGCTTTCCTTACACAGAGAAGCACTGTTCCTTTTAATCAAGTAAGTTTATTTTGCTGTGAAACCCTTTGTATAATATTGAAAAATAGTTGTGTTCCTTGGAAGCTATTTCAGTTTTCTGAAATGATCATTTTTAATCATTCTCCTAGCAAAACAATTTACCAACCAGTGGAGGATAACGAACCATAAAGTTTAATTTGCCTTTTTTAATTGAGTTGTTAATTATCACCCCTCCACTGTTGGAAACTCCCAACTTGCTTTTTTGTTTTGCTTCTGATCCGAGACGTTTTAAAGAATCTAATCTATCATATTTCCTCTACCCAGGTACTTTCATGAATCACATCAATAGGTGATTATTTTCTAAATCTGCTAGAGCTTCCACAGATGCATACAAATTTTGTCACTGGTAAATAATTAGACAGAAAATATCCAGTTGTGTTAAGCTGATAAAGATATCTGCCGTTTATTGAGTTCCTACTATGTGCCACACACCTATCTAAATTCTTAGCATATATTGTTTATCTTTCACAGCATTTTTGTTTTTTTGTTTGCTTGTTTGTTTTGTTTTAAGACAGAGTTTTGCTCTTGTCACCCAGGCTAAAGTGCAGAGGCGCGATCTTGGCTCACTGAAAACTCCTTCTCCGGGGTTCAAGTGATTCTCCTGCCTTGGCCTCCTGAGTAGGTGGGATTACAGGCACCCGCCACCACGCCTGGGTATTTTCATTAGAGATGGGGTTTCATCGTGTTGACCAGGCTGGTCTGGAACTCCTGACCTTAGGTGATCCACCCGCCTCAGCCTCCCAACGTGTTGGGATTACAGATGTGAGCCACCATACCCAGCCTTTTTTTTTTTTTTTTTTTAAGACAAAGTCTGACTTTGTCGCCCAAGCTAGAGTGAAGTGGCACAGTCATGGCTTACTACAGCCTCAACCTCTGGGGCTCAAGCAATCCTTTGACCTCAGCCTCCAAAGTGGTTGGAGATGTGCACCATTACACCCAGCTAATGTTTTAAATTTTTTGTAGAGACGAGGTTCGACCTTGTCATCCAGGGTGGTTTTGAAACTGTGGGGCTCCAGTAATCCTCCTGCCTTGATCTCCCAAAGTGTTGGGATTACAGAAATGAGCCCCTGCACCAGGCCTTCACAAAATTTTGAGGTACAAACAGTTATCTCCATTTTAAACACAACCAAACTGAAGTTCAGTTACGTTAAGCACCTTTTCCATCATCATCCGGCTTGTCAGGACTAGAGCAAAGCTTCGGTCCTAGGTGGTCTGGCTAGTGGCCTCACAGGTTATTTGTTTAATCTTAAGCTGCATTTTTGAGATCCTTGGTGTCAAAGAAACCTGCATTTGAATTCTAGTTCTGTAGTTAATACTGATACTAAATTAATAACATATAATTCAGGACCCGTTTGATGGGTGTGCAGTCAGGGACCCTGCCCAGCCATGCCCTGCGTTTGGTTTTATGTTCTGTTTGCTGTTCCCTTTCTGGCATTCTAAATCATTTTGAATGCAGGGTCCCACATTTTTATTTCATACTAGGTTTTGTAACATAGGTAGCCAGTCCCGATACCATTATTGTTTTAACATCTTTAGGGGTTCACAGGGCTGAAGTCAAGGTGACAACCTGGGTGGGTTCTCATATGGTGGCTTAAGTGGTAGAGATTCACTTCTCTGCTCACGTGGCAGCATTTAGTTCCTTGCCGTCATAAGATGTATGGCGTGTTCATTTTTTAAAAGCCAGCAAAGGGAAAGACAATGACCCGGGTAAATCTGCTAGCAAGATGGAATCTTACGTCAGATAGCATGATAACAGGAGCAGCATCCAATCTCCTTGGCTATATTTTATTGGTTAGAAGCAAATTACAGGACTTGTGCACACTCAAGAGGAGGGAATCATACAAAGGTGTGAACATCAGGAGACAGAGACTTGCGGCTATCTTGGAGTCTGTCTTCTACGATTATTATTATATAGTTATTAGTGCTGTTTTTATTATTACTGCTATTGCTGTTGATAGCAATTCTGTAGAGTACTGTGTCCCAGGCTTTGCTGTGTGAGTTTTATGTGTATGAAAAGCTTTATGTGTTCAGCATGGACCAGGGACCTGAGGACTGAATCCAGGGACATCCCCTCTATGCACGTTGCAGTCAGTAGTTTTCAGGTCGACCAAGCATGAGGCAATTGTTATTTTGCTGCATGATACAATTGTTTTAGGAAGTAATGAAGTATATTTATTTGTGTTTCTCCTTCTTCCCCTGTACCGTTCTCTGTTTTTATCCAAATGTCATGTCAGTGATTCTCCCTTCTCAGGAGGAAGAAAGCAGAAGAGGGCAGACAAAGGAAATAATTGAGTAGCATTCGGTCATTTCCTCTTAGCAGGTGTGTGCCTAAAGCTCATCAAAGGTAGCTTGACAACAGCAGAGAAAGGAACTGCTCCTCTCAAGGTTCAGCTAGAAAAAAAATATAGACAGAATATTTTGCTAATTTTCTTTCCTTATGCTCCTCCCATTTTCCCTTTGATTTTTCTGAACGTTTGGGAGGCATGCATTTTGCTGCAGAAGAGAATCAAGTCCTCTTACCTCATCTTTGTTAAAATACTACTGTCTCATAACTTGTAAACTTCTAAAATTTTTTTCATTGTAAATGCTTTTTTTTTTTTTTTTTTTTTTTTTTTTGGGGACAGGGTTTTGAGCTTATAATATAGGCTGTGTGCAGTGGCTCAATGTCAGCTCATTGCAACCTCCACCTCC
This sequence comes from Cacajao melanocephalus, assembly GCA_963573385.1. NCBI lineage: Eukaryota > Metazoa > Chordata > Mammalia > Primates > Pitheciidae > Cacajao > Cacajao melanocephalus. The sequence continues at coordinate 38,020 of CAUYLG010008043.1, read as the reverse complement.
TGGGCTGAAGCGATTCTCCTGCCTCAGCCTCCTGAGTAGCTGGGGTTACAGGCAGGCACAACCAAACATGGCTATTTTTTAAATTCTTTTGTAGAGATGAGGTCTTGCTATGTTGGCTAGGCTAGTCTCCAATTCCCGGGGTCAAGTGATTCAACCGCCTTGGCCTCCCAAAGTGTTGGGATTACAGGCGTGAACCACTGTGCCCAGTCAGAAATGCTTCTACTTTCTTCTGTAGGGCAGCCCATAGCAGGATCATTCATTCACATTCCCAAGTATCCTCTGTCTATTTGATTGGTCAGTTATTCCTTTAGCGAGAGGAGCAACCATTAAGCCAGAAAAGATTGTCCACCTCCCTATCTTGGTTCCACCTTCTTCCCTTCTGTGTTTATAACTCAGATCTCTTAATTGTCCCCTTTCTCCAAGATAGGGTCAATCCCATTCCTTCTAGTAGATCTTCCCTTTTGGCCCAGGAACACCTCATCCTATAAGGAAAACCTCGTTAGCATCTTTCACTCCTTCAAGCTGTGTTTCTTTCCGACTTCTGAAAACAGAGCAATCCGTGGCTTGATTTCTTATCTCTAGTCACTCATTGACTCCTGTCAAACGTTTTTAATCTCAGTGCTGTGCAAATCACTGTCTCACAGGTCACCAAAGGACAATCCAGGGGTCAGTGTCTGTTCTCAGCTCCTGTTCTGCCCAACCTGTCCGTAGTGTCACAGGCTACTGATCCACCCTGAGACTTGACCCTCTGCCCTCTCCTATCTTTTCTGAGAGTGGAGGTCTGCATCACTTTCGACCTTTTTATTTTTTTGTTGTTGTTTTGTTTTGTTTTGAGATGGAGTTTTGCTCTGTCACCAGGCTGGAGCACAGTGGCACAGTCTTATCTCACTGCAACCTCTGCCTCCTGGGTTCAAGCTATTCTGCTGCCTCAGCTTCCCGAGTAGCTGGGACTACAGGTGTGCGCCAGCATGCCCAGCTAATGTTTTATATTTTTAGTAGAGACGAGGTTTCACCATGTTAGCCAGGATGGTCTCGATCTCCTGACCTTGTGATCCGCCCACCTCAATGTCCCAAAGTGCTGAGATTATAGGCGTGAGTCACTGTGCCCAGTCTCTTTCGACCTCTTCTTAGTTCTCTGTGTCCATGCTCAGGTCTCCTCTCTCAGGCACAGGCTAAAGGGAGGTGGTGCTCCTGAACTTGACCCTTCTTTGTCTTTTGGCATTTCTGTGATGCAGTACCTTGGCCCATCACCATGGCCACCGCTTTTAAGCACCTTCTAAATCTAAATGTCAGCCTCTCTTCTCAGTGCCCGCCCTCCATAAAACCCTCTAATCCTCCCCAACACCTTATGAAACAAAAATGATCGTTACTGTTTTACAAGGGGAATACGGAAGAGCTGAGAGGCTTTTTCTTTCTTTCAGATCTCTGGGCATAACCCTGACTGCTCTTTTAGATTGTCTTCGATTTCTGCTTGTGGCTTGTCCGTTCGCTCTGGGTTATCTGTTAGGGACCACACTCAAAACAAAACTCACCTCCATTTCTCTTCTATCTTTATTCATCCTCTGCAGCTTCTGGTTTGGTTCATGCACTACACTACGTTCCATTCCACATTTCCTGCATTTTGTAACTTTCTGTCTTTCCCTGCTTGTCGAATCCATCACCAAGCCGTGTTCATTTCACTCCCAAATATTTTCCTTTCTAATTCCTTCTAAATTCCAAAATGTTCTTTTCATCCCTCTTTACTTCTCTTACTGTAACATTACAATGAGTTCCTTTTAAAGTTAGTTTCATTTTTCTCCATTGTGCAATTATTGTATGTTGATCTATTTGGAGAAAAGTTGAAAGAACAATTTTTTAAAAATCTGCAACCCCGGCACTTTGGGAGGCCGACATGGGTGGATCACTTGAGGTCAGGAGTTCGAGACCAATGTGGCCAACATGGTGAAACCCCGTCTCTACTAAAAATGTAAAACTTAGCTGGGCATGGTGGTGCATACCTGGAGTCCCAGGTACTTAGGAGGCTGAGGCAGGATGGCTTGAACCTTGGAGGTGGAAGTTACAGTGAGCCAAGATAATGCCACTGCACTCCAGCCTGGGTGACAGAGTGTGACGTCTTTAAATAAATAAATAAATAAATAAAATCTGTAATCTGATCACCTGGAATACTTGCTGCTTCTGGCCTTTCTCTCTTACTTCTCTATCCCTCATTAATTTCTCTAAAAAAACCCCCAGCTTTTCTATGTAACCCTCTTTAAAGATCCTTGTTGCAGGATCTTAAAAAAAAATCTAACTCTTCAGAAAAACACTCAAAGATAAGTTTCAGGAGGATGATGACTTTGCCTTTTGACCAGCACATAAGAACGCCAGAAACAGAATGAGTGCTCATTGGTTGTATTCATAAATGAGCGAATGAATGAATGAGTGAATGATGAATCCATTTTACTTCTCTAATCCCTGGCTTTATCTGGACCAAATTACTGCATTTTCCTAAATGGTTCCATATTTTCCGCTTCCGCACACTTCCTGTTAGTAGCTGAGATCTACTCCTGTGCTTTTTCTTTGTACGTTGTCTCTGTCATTCGAGACTCAACACCTTTTTCCAGGCTTTCTCAGAATTCCCCTGATGTTCTCTCACTGCAAGGAGATCTTCCTTTTCTTCCCTCCTCTGCTACTTTTGAAGCTCTTTTTAGTTTTCATTCTAATTCCTTTCTCCCAGCTCCTGAGCATGGTGGAATTACTTTTCTTTCTTTCTTTCTTTATTTTTTTTTTGAGACAGAGTTTTGCTGGTTGCCTGGGCTGGAGTACAGTGGTGTGATCTCGGCTCTCTTCTGCCTCCCAGGTTCAAGTGATTCTCCTACCTCAGCTTCTCAAGTAGGTGGGATCACAGGCATGCACCACCACACCAGGCTAATTTTTGTATTTTTAGTAGAGGTGGGGTTTCACCATGTTGGCCAGGCTGGTCTTGAACTCCTGACCTCGGGTAATTTGCCCTCCTCAGTCTCCCAAAGTGCTCGGATTACACGTGTGAACCACCGCGCTTGGCGAGCATGGTAATGGTATTTTTTCAGCTTGGCTCATGGTAGATACTTAATAAATATTTGTTAAGTGAATGAGTTCGTTAAATAAATATTTGGGATAACAGAGCTGAGGTTAGAACCAATAAACTCTGCTTACTTCCATGTCTGGGCCACACTTTGTCCAAAGATTTCACTCTTAAAGTTTTTATTTACAAATGCTCTTTAGGAATAACATGTAAGAGAAACGAGCTGTCACTGAGTGTACTGAAAAGTTGAATTGCGGGTTTCTATGGCAACAGAGTTGAGAGCTGAGTTTTCTGTACATAATGTTTTAATGAAAACGTATTCTTAGCCATTATAGATGTGCTTGTGTATCAGATGAGAAGTGCTTTATCTTAATTTACCATTATGTTCATAAGTTAGATTGATGGTCTCAAGTATTATTTCATCAAATCACAATACATTATTGTGGTTTTCTTTCAAGAAGTGATTCCAGTGCTCACAGAATGAAGGCCACCCTTGTTTGTGGAGGAAAATGTTTCTTTAGACTTGCTGTTCTTCCTTTTGCTATTGAGAAGCCTCTTTATTTATAGCCAAAGCATCCAACTTACTATAAGCATCCAAGTGATTCTGTTCTTTCTTGGAAGATGATAATTGCCCCAAATCATGCATGTATCTTATATATTGTTAACAATTATCAAGCAGTTTTAAGGACTCCAGGATGATGGTGGCAGCCCTAGTGGTGGTTATGTGGGAAAGCTCAAAGTTTGCTCCCAAAGTCTTAAGTAGAAGACTACCTGTGTTCCTACCCCTTTTGCTTTCCACTTGTGTATTTGTTGGCTCTGTTTTTTAGAGACAGGGTCTTGCTCTTTCGCGTAGGCTGAAGTTCAGTGGTGCAATCACTGCTCACTGCAGCCTCAAACTCCTGAGGCTCAAGCGATCTTCCAGCATCAGCCTCCTGAGTAGCTGGGACTGCAGGGGTGCCCTGCCACACCCAGCTATTACAAGAGACTGATGTGGGAAGATCGCTTCAGCCCAGGGGTTTGATGCTGCAGTGAGCAGTGATTGCACCACTGAACTGCAGCCTAGGCGAAAGAGCAAGACCCTGTCTCTAAAAAAACAAAACCAGTGAGCACACAAGTGAAACAAACAAACAAAGCATATATGTATATATGGTCTCATTATGTTGTCCAGGCTAGTTTTGAACTCCTGACCTTCGATCCTCTTGCCTCAGCCACCCAAAGTGTTGGGATTACAGCCACTGTGTGTGGTCACACCTACGATTTTTGACTTCTGCTGGTTGTAAAGCACGTATTCCTGTAGCACGGATCAACAGATAAGAATCTACAGATTATAGTCATTAGAATGCTGTGGACTGGAAGTGGTGGGGTCATAATTAGAAAATTATTATTCTGTTTGTAATGTTCTGTTAAAGATAATTTATTAGGCATCTTGTTCGTTTCCAGAGATGGGCATCCTACTTTTGTTTTTGGCAAATTTAGGGTACCATTTTGCTTACCTATTGAAGATCTCTTTTAATACAGGGATCCAACACGTCGTTCTCCTCAAGTACCTTTTAATAGAAAATTTCCAAATAAACCTATTAAGAGCGTCATGAAAACCTCTTTCAGTCTTCTGTCAGGCTTCGGAGCTGTAAGTGGCTTCTAATTTGCACAATATCGGAATAGCATTGAAGAATCACAGTAACTAAGTGAAACACTCTTCAATTTTCAGTTTTCCGATAGCATGCCATGTCATTTCTTGTAATACGTTCGTAGCCAAGGGAGGTGACACATGTCAAGGCTCACGCTGCAGCTCCTGCCCACATCAGTGTTCCGTGGAGAAGCACAGTGCTGTCAGCTTTTCTCATGAGCAGGGGCCAGATAGGTGTCTTTGTTTGGCTTTGATGGATATTCCATTATGCACAGTCCTCTGGACAATAGCCATATAATTTCTAACAGCTCAGATGGATGTTTTTGTTGCTTGACATTTGACTTCACGTATTTGTTGGAACAAACTGTGAATCGTTCCTCCCATGCAAGTGCTTGGCAGAATGTATGGTTTGTCCATCTGCGGCCTGTTGTACCTATGGAGGCTATTTGTAGTCTGGAAAATGAACCAAGAGAAACATAGGGCGTTATGGCTATAATCCAGTGAGATAAGACCCTGCATTTTACTTTTTAAAATCATAGTATCTCTTTTTGTTTTTAACTTTTAAGTTCAGGGGTACAAGTTCAGGTTTGCTACATAGGTAAACTGTGTCCTGGGGGTTTGTTGTAAACATTATTTCATCACCCAGGTATTAAGCCTGGTACCCATTAGTTATTTTTACTGATCATCTCCCACTTCTCACCCTCCACCCTAGGAAAGGCCCCCTGTGTGTTGTTCCCCAGTATGTGTCGATGTGTTCTTATCATTTAGCTTAAAAGTGAGTACATGCAATATTTTGTTTTCTGTTACTACATTAATTTGTAAGGATAACGTCCTCCAGCTCCATCCATGTCCCTGCAAAGGGCCCGATCTTGCTCTTTTTTGTGGCTGCATAGTATTCCATGGTGTATATGTACCATATTTTCTTTAACCCAACTATCATGGATAGACATTTATGTTGATTCCATATCTTTGCTATTGTGAGTAGTGCTGCAATGAACATATGTGTGCATCTTTATAATAGAATGATTTTTTTTGGGGGGGGGAAGTATATGCCCAGTAACAGTATTGCTGAAAATCCTGCATTTCCTTGGCATATTATATTTTATCCACAGTTCTTATATTCATGCTGAAATGATCCGCTTTTCCTCTTAGAGAGCCTAAATATTTTCTTTTAACTTGAAAAAGGGAGTGTCTTGTAACTTACCTGCAGTATTTTCAAGGTTTGCGGCACGTGTTCATTATTTAAAGTCTCAGGGGAAAAGCCAGTAATAAAATTACAAATAGACTAATCATAGTTTGCAAAGTTAAAAATAAATAAATAAAAGAAGCCAACCAGGCTTTGTAATCATTAAAATAATTAATGGCATTGCTGCTGTTTGTATATGGGCCTGACAATACTCTCTCACTCTTGGGGCAGGTATTTGACTTATTTTTCACCTGACAGGATGAATTTGCACTAACCCAGCTCTGCACTCTCCTGGGGTCTTCTTTGTGACCAAAGGCATTTATTTGCAAGGTAGTAGGGTAGTGGTTAAGATGATAGTCTAAGGCCAGAGACAGTGTCCAGCTAATTGGCTTTACGTGGGGATCCCGGCTGTGTTCTAACCATGGTGCTTATGAAGCCAGAAGCACCTTTCTGACCCTTTATTTCATCCCTATAACAACAAACATTTATTCAATTCCCATGGGGTCTGGTGCTTAGTGGGTGGGTGCAGGAACAGCCAGGAAAGACTCAGTTTAGCAAAGCAGGAACTTCTTGGACGCTCACAGCAGATGGGAATCCATGCTTCTTTTTAAAATACACGAAAGAAAATATTGTTTGAATCTTGCCATTTTTATCTGTCAGTTGGGTGATGATGGAAAGTAAGTCCAGATTAGCTTTCGAAATTCTAGGTCAGCTGTTTTCAACCTTAACGCTATTGACATTTGGGGCTACATGATTTGTCAGCGTGGGGGCTGTCCTGTATGTTCTGGGATGACCAGCAGCTCTAGATGCTGGTAAAACCCCCTCCAGTCATGACAAGCAAACATTGCCTTGGCTGAGAACCCCTCCTCTGGATAGCTTCCCAGTGGCCGCTGATACTGGCATTTTCTGCTTTTAGAGACAGTCGGTGACTGTTTTTACCAGCATAAAATATAAAGTCCTTAGGACGATGCTGGGCATGGAATAGGATTCAAAGGTAAAAGGGTAAGCTTTTCTATATATGAGTTACATCTCAGTCGAGCTGTTATTTTTTAAAAAGCAATATTGAAATAGAAGTTCCATTTGACCCAGCAATCCCAATACTGAGTATATATCCAAGGGATTATAAATTGTTGTATTGTAAAGACACACACACGTATGCTTATTGCAGCACTGTTTACAATAGTAAAGATCTGGAATGAACCCAAATGCCCATCAGTGATAGACTGGACGAGGAAAATGTGGCACATATACACCATGGAATACTACGAAGCCATTAAAAATGATGAGTTGGAGTCCTTTATAGGGACATGGTTGAATCTGGAAACCATCATTCTCAGCAAACTGATGCAAGAACAAAAAACCAAACACTGCCTGTTCTCACTCATAGGCAGGTGTTGAACAAAGATAAGACATGGGCACAGGGAGGGGAACATCACACACTGGGGTATGTTGATGGATGGGGTAGGGGAGGGACAGCAGGGGGTGGGAAGGTTGGGGAGGGATAACACCGGGACAAATGGCTAATGTGGGTGACGGGGGTATGGAGGCAGCAAACCACCATGACGTGTGTATCTATGTAACAATCCTGCAAGATCTGCACATGTACCCCAGAACTTAAAGTACAAAAATAAAATACGTACATAAAAAATAAAAATAAAAGGCTTGGTAAGAAGAAAAATGTACTATCATCTTTGCTGTTCATTATACCTTTACTGAACCTTCCGGAGTCTCCGTGTCTTACAGAAAGGAGTCAGCATCCTCTAAGGATTGTTTTGAGCTTCAAGTAGAGATTCAGGCTCCACTTAATTGCAGAAACATGGGAAGTAGAGTGATTAGTATCTCAGAGGCATAAAGAAATGATAGACGATTCTGAAGCTTGGCATCGCCTGGCTGTTTCTGTTTATCTTGGCACGATATCCTGAGCACCTCCTCTTCCCACTGGTCCTGCGTTGAATCTTCATCACCCCAAGGGCCGTCTGTAGACTGGCTGCCCCAGCATCGCCTTGGGAGCTTGTTAGAGATGTAGAGACTCAGGCCCCAGCTTCCACCCACGGAATCGGAATTTGCATGGATACAAAGCCAGAGAAACACTTCCTTGAAGGGCCTCTTCATCCCACTCCAGCTGTTACCTAAAAGGACCTCTTCAGAGACTCCTATCACAGGTGTTCTCTCTTGCTGGCTAAATGCTCTCTTTGTGTCCTCTGCTGGTGGTGGTGGTGGCTGTTTTTGATACTTTTCCTTACTTAACCCTTCTGTGCTCTCACAAGTACAGGCCAGATTTGCTTTTACCTGATCCCTAGCTGTGACCTAACAGAACCCTTTCGCATACAGATCCGGTCCCAATCGCCCAGGCTGAGTTAGCGTTCCAGGGCCCCTGGACATGGTTCTGCAGAACTCCTAGCTAGTCGGCATGCCAGATTTCTTTCTTTCTTTCTTTCTTTTTTTGAGACAGAGTCTTGCTCCGTCTCCAGGTGCCAGGCTGGAGTGCGGTGGCGAGATGTAGGCTCACTGCAACCTCCGCCTCCCAGGTTCAAGCAATTCTCCTACCTCAGCCTCCCAACTAGCTGGGACTATAGGTGCATGCCACCACGCCCAGCTAATCTTTGTATTTTTAGTAGAGATGGGGTTTCACCGTGTTTGCCAGGATGGTCTCCATCTCTTGACCTCGTGATCTGCCCGCCTCAGCCTCCGAAAGTGCTGGGATTACAGGCATGAGCCTCCACGCCCGGCCAGCATGCCAGAACTCTAATTCACCCATGGGTCAAAGCCAGAGAGACTGTGTATCCACCTCTACACACATGTGCGCATGTTGAATTTAAAGGTCCCAAATAGGATCTACCTCAGAAACACCCAACAGTTAGAACTAGAAGGGATGGCGGCAGGAAAGACCAGAATAAATTGATTTGCAGGATAGGGTCAAGGTTGGGAAAAAATGAAAACAAAAATAATGGGAAGGGCATTGGACTTAATGCCTCCTTGAACACGTTACGTTCAATTCAAAAGCCTCCCCAATCCCCACACCCAAATCTTTCCCGGTGTTGTAAATGGTGTCACCGTGCACTCAGTTGCTGAAATTAAAACCTGGGCATTATGTGTGATTCCTCCCTTTTCTTTCTATCTATCAACAAATTGTGTTGTTTCTACCTTCAAAAAGAAGAATCTCAAGTCCCCCCCACTTCTAGTCATCTCCAATGCTATAACCTTGCCTTCGGTCCCATTTCTCAAGGGTCTACTGCAGCCTTCTCCTAAACTGATCTTCTTGACCCACTCCTGCCACTCTCAGACCCTCCCTCTGGCGGAAGCCACAGACTGGTTTCTAAACTGCCAATGTAGGTGGGGTGTTGTGGCTCATGTCCTGTAATCTCAGCACTTTGGGAGGGTGAGGCGGGTGGATCACCTGAGATCAAGAGTTCAAGACCAGCCTGGCCAATGTGGTGAAACCCTGTTTCCACTAAAATACAAAAATTAGTTGGGCGTGGTGGTGGGCGCCTGTAATCCCAGCTACTTGGGAGACTGAGGCAGGAGAATCGCTTGAACCTGGGAGGTGGAGGTTCTAGTGAGCTAAGATTGCGCCACTGCACTCCAGCCTGGGTGACAGAGTGAGACTCCATATCGAAATAAACAAACAACTGCCATTGTGCTCCTGGTACTTCCTTGTTCATTTTGCTTCAGTTTTCTGTCTATTTGTCAAATACTTCAAGCTCATTCTAGCCTTAGAATTTTGTTCTGCTCCCACCTCCTAGAACACTCATCCCCCAGCTACTTGCATGTGTTGTAGTGGAGCGAGCATAGAGAGGCAACACTAAGACAGAAATATGCCAAATTGCAGGGTCTTTATTGCCGGCGGCCACGGAGGACTCGCGTCTCTCCAACCCGTGGCCCCGAAAGGAGGGTGTCAAGACCTTTTATACCCGTAAAACCACCTCAGGGGTGGGGGTGAGGGGTTTCAGACATTCCGAGGGCCAGGGGATTCTGTCAATCACCTCCTGGGTGGAGATGAGGGTGAGGGACTCCGGACATTCCGAGGGCCAGGGGACTTTGGACATTTCGATTGCTGCTTAAGTGGTTATTAGTTTACACATTGTCTGGGTAAGGTGGAAATTACAGACCTTAATTACTTATTACAAGTGGCAGGGGTCAAGAAGGTGTGGGTTTGGACTGCTTGCCTGTCACATTGGGGGTTACAGAGAGCAGTTTCAACAGAAAGCCGAGGTATGGTTGAGGTATGCAGTTTTATGGGGCTTTTACCATGTCACACATGGATGGCTTACTATTCTTTGAATCCCGGGTTGAACATCACCACCTTCAAGGCAGAAACACCTTATCCGGTTAGGACTGCGAAGAGCCACGTGCCTGGCACCTACGTGGTACGTCAATGCCTTTTGAATAGTTACCTCACCGAGTGACTGTGTCCCCTAAAATGCTGGTGATGTAGAAGTGGCAGGACACAGTTAGCCTGGGAGACCCAGCTAGAAAAAGCTGGAGAGAACCAAAGTAAAGTTCATTCACCATGCTTCGCTGTATCTAACAGTGGGAAAGATTGCCTATCAATTAAAACCACAAGGGTTGAGTTGGGATGCTGTTCTCTAGAGATCTGAAGCAGTTTCTTGAAATCTGGAGCAGTTTTAGAATTCAATAATGCAGTCTGGTTTTAGTATTCCCCTCCTCCCCGCCACGTAATGATTCATGCGCCATGAAATTTTTTCATTAAAAAATTCCAAGGCTCACAAAGTAGAAAAAAAAAAAGAAAAGAAAAGGGGCCTCACACCTCATTTCTTCAACCATCTCACTGAGGCCCCAAATGTAGATCATTGAAATGGAGCCTTGGAATTTTAAATCAAGTTTTACTTTGCAAATTTAATGAAATGCAAACAAATACTTAGCAGTTCTAAAGGGCATGAAGTCATTAAGGTTTCTCATTTTGTTAGGCGCTTTGGGGGCCTCCATAATTTTTGGAGTAAAATCAATTAAGTTCTCTGTGTGTGTGTGTGTGTGTGTGTGTGAATGTGTGTGCCTGTGTATGTGTGAATGTGTGTGCTTGCGTGTGTGTGTGTGTGTGTGTGTGTGTGTGGCTACTCATGCAGCCAGTAAATAGACAAGGTGTTCTTTGGGCTGGAATGTCTGTTTTGTCGTGTACCAGCTGTGTGTCCTTGGGCAAATTCCTTAATCTTGCCTCCTATGTAAAATGAGGAAGATTAAAGTTTTGCTGGAAGGATTCAGTGCATGCTTTATTTAAATTTGTAATATCCTTCATGGTTTTCTTTTATTGGCCAGGAAAAAGAAAAAATCACCCTGAAGATCTAGGTGTCCTTCAAAGCTGATGGAATACATGCATAAAATCCTGTGTCATATTAAAATGTGAAATGTATGCTGAGGTAATACTGTGCACTCTTACAAGTACCCCTGCATGCTTTAATGCTGTGCTGTTACCATCTTGAAATTCTTAATAATTATTCAGTGATGGCATGTACATTTTCATTTTTGCATCGGGCCCCAGAAATTCTGTAGCTGGTCCTGATTGGATGAGATAATGTGAGTAAGGTACCTGTGAGCCTCCCTTAGATGAGTTGATGCTAGATATGCATTGACTGTTTTCCTTCCAGGTTTGAATAGCTGTGTCTTGCTGCTCCCCTGGGTTAGGCAACATGTAGAATGCTGACACTTTATAAAGCCACACCCATAAGAGAAGCAGGTTGTCTGCTGATTACCTTTAAGACTGGAGCACGATATTCAATTCTCATACCTGCACTCTAGCAATGCTGGGAGGATAGAACTTATTTGAAGAACGCTGATGGCCTAATAGCTTGGTAAAATGTGAATCTTCATGAAAGTGGTTTGCCAACAATAAATTGCCATACAAATAAGTCCTGATTATGTGCACTGAACAAAAGGCTTATTGAACAGTGACTATGATTTAGATAGAAGTAAGAAAATATGTCAAACTCTTATGGGATCATGGACATTCAAAATCATAGCTCCTGAAATGTGAGCATTCCCTCTGTCAATTTAGCAGATGTGTCTCGGTCCTGTGCGCTGTGGGATGGTACGTTGGGATGGTTGATTATGATAATTTGTGGCTTTTGGTCACAGGAAATTATGAGATGGTAGTGGCCTGGAGCTAATAGCTGGGGCTGCTGGAGGTAGTGCTGACAGGAAGCTTATGGTGAGACCAGAGAGGGTTGGAGAGAGGATCTTGAGGTCTGTGTGCTGTACCTGAGGTCCTCAATTATGGGTTAACAAAATCTCCAGGAAGTTTTCCTGGATAGTTATGACTTTTACCCAGAGTGAAAACCACTGTTGATTCACACTTAAAGGAGCTGGCACAGAACCAGGAGAGAGGAGTTGAAATTGTGAGGCCCTCAAGGCTTGTGTAGACAACAGTCCCCAGGCGAGAAGGGGAGCTCTACTTCTGGAAATTCTTTCTCTTTTCCATTAAAAAAAAAAGATAAAATTAGTGCCTTTATTGACCTGCTCTGTTCTCTATTTTTTTCCTTCCCCACGCCCCCTCCTATTTTTTTGATATAGAGTCTGGCTCTGTTGCCCAGGCTGGAGTGCAATGGTGCGATCTTGGTTCACTGCAATCTCCACCTCCTGAGTTCAAGTGATTCTCCTGCCTCAGCCTCACATGTAGCTGGGATTACAGGTGTGCACTACCATGCCCGGCTAATTTTTGTATTTTTAGTAGAGATGAGATTTCATCATGTTGGCCAGGCTGGTCTCAAACTCCTGATCTCAGGTGATCCACCACTTCCGCCTCCCAAAGTGGTGAGATTACAGGCATGAGCCACCACACCCGGCCCATAATCAGTCTTTTCTGTAATTCTCCATCTTCACGTATTTCATAGATTGCAGTTCAGATGTCGCAATCCTAATTGAAACAGATTTGTTTGTTAGAAGAAGGGGAGGTACTAATGAGGCTATACAAACACTGCTGTGAACCAGGAAAACCACACAGTGTGAGTATGAGAGAGTGAAGAATATGTTTGTGTTTTAGGTCTTGCTTTTTTCTTTGCCTGTGTTGAGTAGTAACACATAGAACAAGGTACCTTTGCATTTAATGGTTCTGTTGCAGCTTGGTTGAACTGTGTCTTGAAATCCTTGAAGAGCATTATCAAGATAGTATAGAAGTTGCTTGCTTAAAAAGAGTAAAAAAGCTTTCCTTTAGACAACTGAATAGCTGAATGCTGATGAACTATTATTGCGACGTGAATAGCCATTTCTTGGGTTTCTACATGATTTTCACACTTCCCACACATTATTTAAATTTGTAATAGCCTATATGGTTTTCCTTTATTGGCCAGGAAAAAACAACACTACCCTGAAGATCTAGGTATCCATCAAAGCTGATGGAATATGCTAATAAAATCCTATGTCATATTAAAATGTAAAATATATGCGGGGGTAATATTGTCTGAGTTGATCCAATGGAATAACATAATTAATAGAGGCTTTGATAAATAATTTATAGTAGCAGAAAGCTGAGGACCGCTTAGTTCTTTCTCTTTCTCTGTCATTCCCACCCCCTCATCTTTTCTCCTGCTCTCTCCTCTCTCTCTTTTTAACTAGCTGCTGTTTGATTCGTCCAAATATGCATAGAAAAGTCTTAAGTGGCTGTTGAAACTCCCAGAGGCCTGTTTACTTCAAGGTAGAAGCAGGCAAGCTGCCGTAATTCAGAAAGCAGCTTCTGGCATGAGATGAAAGTCGGATCAGCTCAAGTTTGGGTCAGAATTTAGAGACCCCACTGGAGTGTTTATGCTTGTATCTGTAGTCCAGATAAGTTAGTGGAAGAAATGGTTCCCTGTGGCAGGTCATGAATCCAATTACCCTAGAATCATTACTACAGGCGCTTGATTGAAAATTGCTAAGCAGCGTATGCTATGTATGGCTCTCCCACCTTCAAATCACATATGGTATGTGGACCACATCACCCACCTGGGCCCTTGGACCCATAACTCAAGGCGAGCCATGTTTTCTCGGCAGAAAACAGACCCCAGAGAGCTCCTGTTCCTGAACATCTGTCCAAAAAAATTTGTCCTCTTAGAGATGAGAGAAACAGAGACCTTTCCTGAACAAAGAGAAGAGGAGCATTGAAGCCTCATGAGCTGGTAAGAAAACACAGAGAGGAAATAAGTGGCTCGTTTTCAGAGCTAGCTCAGTGCCCCCCCTTGTTGCGATTTAGGTTCTGGAGCTAAGCCTGTTTTCTGTTTTATGAGAATTCGAATATCTCTCTTAAAAGGGGCATCGTTTTTTGGTGTTTGTTTTTGTTTTTTAATTTTATGTATTTTTTATTTCCATAGTTTTTTGGGGAACAGATGGTGTTTGATTACATGAGTAAGTTCTTTAGTGGTGATTGCTGAGATTTTGGTGCACCCATCACCTGAGCGGTATACACTGAATGCAATTTGTAGTCTTTTATCCCTCACCCCCTTCCCACCCTTTCTCCCAAGTCCCCAAAGTTCATTGTGTCTTTTTTTTTTTTTCTTGTGATGGAGTCTCTCTCCATTTCCCAGGCTGAAGTGCAGTGGTGTGATCTCGGCTCACTGCAACCCCTGCCTCCCAGGTTCAAGCAATTCTCTTGTCTCGGCTTTCCTGGTAGCTGGGATTACAGGTGCCCACCACCATGCCCGGTTAATTTTTGTATTTTTAGTAGAAACAGGGTTTCACCATGTTTGCCGGGCTGGTCTTGATCTCCTGACCTTATGCAATCCACCCACCTTGGCCTCCCAAAGTGCTGGGGTTACAGGTGTGAGCCACTGCACCCAGCCCATTGTATCATTCTTATGCCTTTGCATTCTCATAGCTTAGCTCCCACTTATAAGTGAGAACATACGGTGTTTGGTTTTCCATTCCTGAGGTATGGTGACTTCATTCTAATTTTATCACATACAGTATGTCCAGAAACAACAAAGCAAAAGGGTGTAGTCATATTTGGTTTGAATAGAGGCTGTCAGTTCAAAATCAGGGTAAGTCCGGTCCTCATGGAAACCTCCATTGTCATAGCCTGGTAATTCACACAGCAAGGGGTTTGAAGTCAGATGTTCCTGCATCACGATCTCATGCTGACTCTTACTATCATGTAATATCATGCAGGCCACTTATCTCTCAGCCTTGACTTGCTCATCTGTAAAATGGGCAACAGTCACATTACTTGCCTTACAAGGTTACTAGGTTGGTGCAAAAGTAATTGTGGGTTTTGCTTTTAAAGACAGTGGCAAAGACTTTAATGACTTTTGCACCAACCTAATATAAAGATAACGGTATAAGCAAGGTTACAAATAAGTATTTTCTATGATGATAATTATAGATCAGGGTATTGTATGCCACATAAGCAATGTAACTGTCAGACAGCTACAAAGCAGGCAGGGTATTAAATCTGAATAAACCAAATAGTGAATCTGTTATCATACATGTAGTTTTTTTTTTTTCCTGTAAGGTCTTTGAGGTAAGGTAGGAGTAAGGGGTGTGGGAGCCAGTGGTGGTGAAGATGACATAATGATATAAATCTGCTACGTCTCAGGCATTATTGCTGTTTATTTCCTTGGGGAGGGAATCTACTCTTGACGTTGGAATCAGAAGCAGGGAAACCAAGGAATGAATATAAATGTCAAAGAAGAAATGGGATGCGTGGTTGAGCAAAGAAAATATTAGTTAATTAATGTTTTAGGAAATTTGCAATGTCTGGAAGGTAAACTTCTTTCTCATTATTAATGTGACCATAGGCCGTACTGAGTGTTAATTTGAAAATAGCCCGTGCATTTGAAAATAAGAACAAATACAACACAATGTAAAACAATGAAAGGGTAATAAAAAGCGATTGCATGGCTCTGTGTTTAAAAAAGAATTCAGTTAGCAAGCAACTGTGTATTTTATATTTAATATTCAAAATAGTTTCCTATTTTGTTTTATTAAATATTCTTAATATTTCCATTGTTGATGATTTTTGCTAACCAAGGTCAATTATATAAATTTTCATTGGGGCAAGTGTGAGTGCTGCATAATTTTAATTCTATTCTGGAACTTCTTTTGTTGAGTCTTTCTGTATACATTTTCTATATAGAATAAAATCCATTGTACATATTTAAAAAAAAGTAGTCTGGAATGAGTCCTGCCCAATGACTGCTTTGGACATTACAGTCAGCCACCTGTTGCTTTCGGGCATCCAGGAGACAAGCCGTAGGAGATGCAGACATGGAATGGTGATTTCCTAATAAAACAAGACAGCAATGCAGTTCATTGTTCAGCGCTGTGGAGCTGTGCACAACGGAGGAATACAGCAGGGCAGCCTGGCCCACAGATTTAGAAACAGAGTGAAACTAGAAGGGCCATCTGCTGAATAAGTAGAGACCTCGTGATGTACAGCATGTGCTTTATGATCCGGAAGGTAGATTTTCCCCCTGTTCATGTAAACCACTTCAAGGACTTGGTAATGGGAGAAGGAGCTTTTAACCTCCAGGTTACTGGTTAAGAAATGTCCCATGTCGGTAGTGACCAGAAGGCTTTGCCATCTGCTGGCTGCCCAGTGGCCAATGTAAATGACATCCTGGTCTCAAAGCAAACCATTATGGGCCGACTTTCTATCCCAGCAACTCTCAACTCTGTGTACAGTGACCCGGACTCAGACTCCTTGAAGTGGTCCCCGGGGCGTCTGATGGGAGGACGGCAGGTGGCTAACAGGGGAGGCTTCCTGGTGGGACTCTCTCGTGCCAACCTTTTTCTGGAGCTCACTTATTTTTGAAGTTTCAAAGAACCCACTTTATTTTTCACTCTAGTAAGAGACTTTTTAATTATTTCTTTTGCTACGCATTTCAAGATGATATCGGCATCTGACATTTGCAATGCATTCTATGCCAGGCACTCTGATAAGTGCTTAACCTGTAAGGTATCATTTAATTTTCCCCATTCTCTGTGAGTTAGAAACTCTTTTTCTTGTTTCATAAAGTAGGAGACTGGAACAGGGAAAAATGAGGAGATCTGCCTGAAGCCACAGAATCAGGGTAGGATTCAAGCCCAGCCCTTTAGTTAGTCAGGATTCATATTTATTTCATTATTCCATCCAGTTTTCTAAGACATCTTTAGGAATCAACATCCTTTTATGTTTTTTCCTAATAGAGGTTTCTGTGACCTCTTAGGACCCATGAACTAATGCAGGAATGTGCAGACACTGTACGTCACCTACCCAACAGTTACCTCTCCTCCTTCTCCCACAGCTAATGCAGCATTGATTTTGTTTAAGGGTTAGGAAGCCCTTTGTTTCATAGGAGCCTTTGCTAGCCACACCCAGTGAATCATGGTTGACTTTGATCACAGAATGCTTTGACCATTGATAAAACATTTCCTTGCCAGTGATTTGTCTTAGGTGAACATGCCTGTGTATGTGAAGAGGTCAGATGGGGCATGCCCTTGAGGAGGTTTCCTGACCTTCAAAGAGCTATAGAGAAGAGAATGCTTATTTTCTTTCTTTAGACACAGTTGTGTGAGCTGTTGAGTCCAACACATAACAGTGAGAAGAGGGAGCCAAGCAATTGCGGGACGATGCTGAGGGTTGTGGGGAAACCAAGAGGACTTCCCTTCCCACTTCCCAGAGGCCATCTCTCTGCCAGTGACCTGTCCAGCCTGAGTTATTCTCTCTCCTCACCTTGTAGTATGGGTGAAACCAGACACATGTTTATTTAAACGCGTTGGGGGCTCTGGTGTTACTCATAACTGGGCATTCTTGCTGAAATGGATGGTCTGTATAATAGATTTATTTAAATGTGTTTTATTTCTTATTATTTTAAGAGACAAGGTCTCCTTCTGTCACCCGGACTGGACTGCAGAGGCATGATTATGGTTCATCGTAGCCCTGAACTCCTGGGCTCTTGTGATCCTCTTACCTTTGTCTCCCAGGTAGCCGGCATTGTAGGCGGGCAGTGACTAATTGTTTTTTCTCATTTTTTATAGAGATGGGGTCTCACTATGTTGCCTAGGCTGCCCTCTAACTCCTGGCCTCAAGTGATTCTCCCAAGATGGCCTCCCAAAGTGCTGGGATTAGAGGTGTGAGCCACCGTGCCTATAATATAAACAAATAATTTTATAAATTATTTATAAAAAGAAATTAAATTTATTTGTGTAATGATTTTATTTGTTTAGGGTCTTTTTAGAGTGTACAAATAAAAGAGACATAAATGCAAAGGTGATGATACAAGTTTCAGTGTACTTAGCCAACAGGTGGTCAAGGCAAGCCCAGAAACCATGTCCCCTACTTCCCCAGTCAAAGGGTTGCCAGATACTGTGCAGGATGCCCAGCTAAACTTGAATTTCAGATAGTCAGTGAATATTTTTCTTTAGTATCAGTATGGCCTAAATATTTCATGAGGGCATACTTACACCAGTCATTTTAGTTGTTTAGTTAGCTAGGCTTTCTGTATTTTTATTTGCTGCAGTAACCGTATTCTGCAGGGACTATATGCTTTTTACCATTTGTCTTCCTATTTTTGGCCTCTTATTTGAAAATATTAAATACCTAACCACCAATTACTTAAGCCAAAGTAGTTTATTTGTAGGCTTAATTTCTAGGTTTAATTTATATGTATATAAAATACATATGTTATTTATATGTATATAAAACATGTAATTATAATTACGTGATGCAAAATTTAATGTATGGGTTTGAATAATTTATAGGCTGATGTAACTCTGCTATCTGTTGTGTGATGTTTCTTGCCAAGTGGATTTTGTTAGGATAATTATCAGCAGTGTCGGACTTACGTCCTATCATCTTTGTGAACTCCAGTGAAAAGAAAGCTACCTTTTTTCCAAGAGTTGAAAGCACCAAGATTAGACCCTGTTGGTTGGATTTGAGTCATATGTTGATCCCTAAACTAATTACTGTGAGCAGAAAGGTGGGATATACTGATTGGCTGAAACTGGTCATGTGACCCCATTTGAAGATGGAGGATTATGATACAGCAAGCCATGTCCAAACCACATGGAAACTAGAAGAGGAGAGGTTCCCTGAGGTAAAACCAGGATGCTTTTGCAAAAAGAAAGTGGAATGGCTTCTGGGCACCCAATAATGATCTCCATTTTAGTTACTAGGCATCAGAGAAGATGCTGATCTGTAGAGTACTATGCTTGCAGCTGGCAGGCAGCACCCTGGGTGTGTCTGAATCAGTATTTTGCTGAAAGTGGGTGGACGGAAGTGAAGGTGATGCACCTACAACAATCAGATGATTGTGAGCAAGGCTGTTTAGTCCTGTCTTGGAAGTTCAGTGATGTTCAGCTTGTTAGTCAATAGTGACGGAAATAATGGCAGCCTGAACCAGTCTTGTCCTGCCTGTGAGGCTTCCTTTGATTTTCAGTCATAAAGAATCTCATTTGATTTTTATATAAAACTCAGATTTGAATTTTATTGGAATACTTATATATGATTACCTTTCATCGAAACACTGTCATTTTAGCTGTAATGTTCTAGCAAATGGTGTGGCATCTTTTTACTTTATTTTAAATTGTTAGTTTCATTAAGCAAATATTTATTGAGCAGCGCTCATGAGTTTGATGTTGTAGATGACAGAGAAAAAAATCAGACAAAAGTCCCTGTCTTGAGGAGCTTACCTGAAGACATTTTGCAGTGTGCATGACAGAAGTAAATGGTCCAATTTTCTGCATTTAAATACCGTGTTCTCTACAATTATATTGCTCTGGGAAACTGTGGAGAGAGCATGTCTGGGAACTTGAATTCTAAGACAGAATAGTTGAAATTTCTCTGTTATGGGATTGTAGGAGCCTGCCACCATGCCTGGATAATTTTCTCTTTCTCTTTTTCAATTTTTTTTTTTCAAGACGGAGTCTCATTCTGTCACCCAGGCTGGAGTGCAGTGGCACCATCTCTGTCCACTGCAACCTCCGCCTCCTGGGTTCAAGCAATTCTCCTGCTTCAGTCTCCTGAGTACCTGGGATTACAAGTGTGTGCCACCACGTCTGGATAATTTTTGTATTTTTAGTAGAGATGGGGTTTTGCCATGTTGGCCAGGCCAGTATCGGACTCTTAACCTCAGACGATCTGCCCACCTCAGCCTCCCAAAGTGCTGGGATTACAGGTGTGAGCCATTGCGCCTGGCCTAATTTTTGTACTTTTAGTAGAGATGGGGTTTCCCCATGTTGGCCAAGCTGGCCTCAAACTCCTGACCTCAGGTGATCCACCTGCCTTGGCCTCCCAAAGTTCCGGGATTACAGGTGTGAGCCACCCCACATGGCCTCTTTTGTAGGTTTTCACAGGGACAAGCTCCTATCTTCTTAATGCTTGGCATGATTATGGTTTTACTTTTACCATGGGCATTCTTTGAGGACATTTGTTTTCACCAGAGGACTGCAAGTGGTTGAGGGTAGAAGCTATCCAGTTCCACTGCACAGCACAAGGTCTGCCATAAATGGGGAACCCAACAAAGACTCGTTGAATGGAGGAAAGTTTGCCCTCCTCCTGCTTTTTTTCACTCTGACAATCGATCTTCCCACATCTCAGACAGATGAGGAAATGCCATGTTAATATCAAGAACTACATACAGTGAATGTGCTCTTAACCTCAATTTTCTACAGCTTCATCCTGTGTTTCCTTAAAGATTTGGCAGGGGTGTGATTTGGTTCCACCCATTGCCCACATGTAGAAAAATGACAAATAGAAGCTTGGCTTGAAGTGGGCATGCACAATAACATTGCTTCTCCAAAGTGCCAAGAAGAAGATATTCAGTATTCAATCAATATCTCCTTATATGTGTGCTGCTCTTTTCTTTTGCCAGTCTGAAGGTACTGTCATAACTGTGGGAACTAGTGGCTTGATGCTTCCTCACAGAACCTGAGACTGACTTAAATGTCTTCCCACCGCAGGTCAGTAGAACATACCTGGGATTGTTCTGGCCCTCAGTGAAGATGCTTACACCTCCTTGAGGCATTTACCTATATGTAAAAATGCCAGGCCAGTCTGACATTTTAACCTAAATCTACAGGTTTTATAAGGTAATGTGCACCTGGGAGACAAAGGTAGGAGGATCACGAGAGCCCAGGAGTTCAGGGCTACGGTGAACCATAATCGTGCCTCTGCAGTCCAGTCTGGGTGACAGCCTCCTTTGGGAGGCTGAGGCGGGTAGATCACCTGAGGTCAGGAGTTCGAGACCAGCCTGGCCAACATGGTGAAACTGCACCTGCACTAAAAATACAAAAATTAACTGTGCGTGGTGGTGGACGCCTGAAATCCCAGCTACTCAGGAGGCTGAGGCAGGAGAATTGCTTGAGCCTAGGTGGTGGGTGGCAAAGGTTGCAGTGAGCCAAGATCATGCCACCGCACTCTAGCCTGGGTGACAGAGTGAGACTGTCTAAAAAAAAAAAAAAAAAAAGATTATTTTGTCAATAAATCATCTTACTATCTCTCCATCCCATTGGCTGGAGCAGCTGAATAACAAAATAGCCCACACTAGGGGAGAAGAGATGTGTCCTGCAGAGAAAACCTCACAGAAGTTAACATCCACGTCCAAGCATAAACACTCAGGAAATAAGTCTGGAAAGGAATTGCATGTCATCTGCTTCCCTCCACGGTGACTTTCAAATGACAAATGCCCAACATTATTTAAGGTGGTAGAACCCCTTTGAAAGAGCTGGAGCTGATTGCCTCTGTCATGCCCAGAGAAAGTCACTGTCCTCTGCACGCGCCCGGCTCAAGCTTCTGGCTTCTGTCTCGCTCCAAGATTGAAATTGCCGTGCTTTGTGTTACTATTACCAGCAGACATTTTTCCTTTGTGAATCATGTAGCCAGCCCCCTAATCGCTGGGAACAAATTTTAAGTAGGTTGAACCATCGGAGGTGTCAGAGTACATGCTTTCCAGCCAAATGCACTTTCAGAAGCTGCAGGGGCTGGAAGCCCTCTCAGTCCTTCTCAGCCTTCTTTTTGAAAGTTGGACATTTTTCGTAGTTATTAACCAGCATTAGCTGCAAAAGCATTATAGAAAAGAAAACGCCTTTTGTATAACTGTCAGATGCACACAATGCAGATTTTCAAAGAACAGGATTTCTGTATTTTTTTTTTGTTTTTGTTTTCTTTTGTTTTGGAGACTGGGCATCTGTCTTGTCGCCCAGGCTGGAGTGCAGTGGCACGATGTCAGCTGACTACAACTTCTGCCTTCCAGATTCAAGTGATTCTCCTGTCTCAACCTCCCTAGTAGCTGGGATTACAGGCATGTGTCGCCATGCCCGGCTAATTCTTGTATATTTAGTAGAGATGGGATTTCACCATGTTGGTCAAGTTGGTCTCAAACTCCCGGTTTCATGTGATCCACCCACTTTGGCCTCCCAAAGTGCTGAGATTACAGTCATCAGCCACTGCACCCGGTGGATTATAGTGTTTTGAACAGGAAGTGCCAGGCATGCTCATGGCTTAATGTTTAAGTAGGTGGTACATATATGTATGTATATATATATGCAGTGACAACTATTGTCTGCTTAAGGAAGGAAGTTCAGGGCCAGTGAAATGTAGATCACTTCCAGTGAAATGCTGCAAAAGCAACAGGGTTCCACAAGGTTGTTCTTCCTTCACCAAAAAACAGTGGTAACAATGTTTCCAGGGAAAGAAAAACCCAAGGCAGAAAATCAACCCCCAAAGTTCATGATGTTGTATGTTACCAGAGGTTGGTAAACCACAAATAGAGGAGAAGGGGCACACAACGTGCTTTTGACTTTGTTTGTAGGGTTTGTTGTTGTTGTTGTTGTTTTTGAGATGCAGTCTTGCTCTGTCGCCCAGACTAAAGTACAGTGACACAATTTCGGCCCACTGCAACATCTGCCTCCCAGGTTCAAGCAATTCTCCTGCCTCAGTCTCCGGAGTAGCTGGGATTACAGGCATATACCACCGTGCCGGGCTAATTTTTGTATTTTTAGTAGAGATGGGGTTTTGCCATGTTGGCCAGCCTGGTCTCAAACTCCTGACCTCAGGACTCCCAAAGTGCTGGTGTGAGCGACTGCACCCAGCCTGTATTGAAATGTCTTAATTGCCTGTAAACACACTAGCGGGGCTCATTGTAAGAAAACTGTCAATGTACTTGAAAAGCTTACTTCTACATAATGCTACATGCCATGTCAGAAATCACAGAACCCTATGAAGTTGAATTTTTCCCTGAAGGATCTTAAGGAAAGTCTGGGGGTAAAGTATAAAGCTAGTTCAGTAGTTCTCAGTATGAAAAGTCATATTGTCATTTATTTGTATATTTAATAAGATAGAAAACATTGTTGCTCTAATTTTAGCATTTGGATTCTGATTCTTTGAGGCATGAATATGGTATTGTCATTCACAGCTTAGCTGTGTCGTCTTAGATAAATTAATGAAATGTCCAAGACTGTTTCCCCATTTATTAAATTGGGTATTAATACTATTATCCCAATCGACGAGATTTTTCTGAAGATGAAAGAAGAAAATGTAAAATGATGAATGAAGGGCTCTATATACAGTAAGTGCTTAACAAATGATAGCTCATTATCCTTAATGTTTTTATGTTTACTTATTTGGGTTGAAAATATTAATCTTCTGAACTACCCTTACCAGTGCCAAAACTACCATAAAGAAACAATCACGCAGTCCTGTTATCCACGTGGCATGAGTTACGGGGTTCATTGTGCTGAAGACAATAAAACCCAAAAAGAAAACAGCACCTAGGAAGGAGCTATTTGCAGAAGTCTCACTCCTTAGAGTTCAGAATTGAGAGTTCCAAGCCTAGTAAAGATAACACGTCTGCCCTCTGGTGGACGTTCATTTTGAGTTAGAATTTTCTCTGCTAAGACTAGAGATTTTCAATCTCCCTAAATATCAGGGCTGTGTAGGTGGAATAGCAAACGGTTCTACCTGCTTCTTTAGAATTTTGCCTGATAAATATGCAAGCAATGTCTAAATTGTCTAAACTCACAACATGCTTGGGCCAATGAAATGTTTTCTGGCTACAGGGAAATGCTCTCCTCATTTTTGTTCAGCTCCTTCAGGAGTTAGTGATTGCTAAGGGTTATTTACAAGAAATCTGAGCTGTCTGATCACTCAACTGTGGAAGGTAAATGAGATTTTTAAGGTGTAGGGAAAAGAAGAGGGAAATGGTAAAACGGGCCAGTGCATGAGAAAAAAGGAGACGTCAAACTTAGGTCCTGGAATTGCCAGGATGTTGTCATAAATGATTTGGTTTGATGGGAAAGAGATAGTTAGTTAATGTTTCTTCTGTGAGGTGTGTGCATGTACCACACACGTGCACACGTACAGTGGAGTGGCAGTTATTCCTGCAAAGGGCTACGGTTCTCAGAGTGTAGTTTTTTCTCTTCCTACTCACATTGGTAAAAATAAATAAATAATCCAGACTATTTCGGCGGCTTCCGTTTCTCAAAGTAGACTGCATCTTGGACGGCAGTTCAGTGAAGTCACCGACCTTGAAATAGGACATCAGACCTGCTGTTGAAACATCTTCCCCCTCACAAGCCTTCTGCTGCTGCTGTCCTGTGGAACGTATTAACTCTTAGGCACATAAGGACTTTCTAGGGCTCGAATCACGGGGACTGAGCTCAAACACATAATTCAGCGAATCGGCTGGCACACCTAACTGAAAGTTCCATGGGCGCATCTAGCTGTAGGTGTCTGGATTCTGGGGTGGGGAAAATGTAAATAAGGTCATCAAGGTCTCTCTCTCTCTCTCTCTCTCTCTGTCTCTCTCTCCCTTCCCCTCCTTCTATCACTTATCTCTTATTTCTTTTTCCATGTTGGTTTCATTGTCAGGTAGTGGTGACAAGGGTGACCTGAGACTCCAAACCTCTGTCTTCATCACTGCCTTTGTTTTCGGGAAAAGGAGAGACCCTTACTCTTGGCGTAACGCTGGTCCCCGAATACGGACAGCATTCTCCGTCTGTATCATAGCCCACTTTCACACCAGTTACCACTTTGGTGGGAGTGCGTTCCTCTGAATGTCCTGAGTCATGTGCCCAGCCCTGTGTTCTGCGAGGCAAGGCCAGATGATGCAGATGATGAGAGGAGAGGGTATGTGCTAACGACTAGTGACCTTGTGTTCCTGAAAGGACAGAGGGTGTTGGATTGGAAGAGGCAAAACGCACACGCACGATGTTCAGCGTCCCTAGTCCCTATTCTTTTTGCCTCTGCAAGTTTGCCAAAAGTCTCTCTTTGATAATCTTCCTTACCTTTCCAAATCACACCTACCCTTCAATGCATAACTCAAGTTGTACTTCCTCTTAGACCTCTCCTCCCAGCCTGGCTTCTGCTTCCCTCCCGTTTTAAGCTGAGAGCTGTTAAATGTACTGCTCATTGGCTAAGTGCAAACAGTAGCTGCTGCTGTTACTGTTACGTCTTATTCCAGCCTTCTAACATTTTTTTTGCCCTCCCTCCCTCCCTCCCTCCCTCCCTCCCTTCCTTCCTTCCTTCCTTCCTTTTTCCTTCCTTCCTTCCTTTCTTTTTCCTTCCTTCCTTTCTCTTTCTTTACTTCCTTCTTTCCTTTTTCCTTCCTTCCTTCCTTTTTCCTTCCTTCCTTCCTTTCTCTTTCTTCCTTCTTTCCTTCCTTTTTCCTTCCTTCCTTTCTCTTTCCTTCCTTCCTTTTTCCTTCCTTCCTTCCTTCCCTTCTCTTTCTTTCCTTCCTTCCTTTCTCTTTCCTTCCTTCCTTCCTTTTTCCTTCCTTCCTTCCTTCCTTTTTCCTTCCTTCCTTTCTTCCATCCTTCCTTCCTTTTTCCTTCCTTCCTTCCTTCCATCCTTCCTTCCTTTTTCCTTCCTTCCTTCCATCTTTCCTTCCTTCCTTTTTCCTTCCTTCCTTTCTTCCTTCCTTTCTCTTTCTTTCTTTCTTTCTTTCTTTCTTTCTTTCTTTCTTTCTTTCTTTCTTCCTTTTTGTATTAAAGGTTACACTACTATTTGTTTTTGCATCTGACACATTTTTGTATGCCCATCTTATCTGACACAGGCAGTACTGCCTCTTTTGATGATAATGAGATGGGAATTTTAGGAGACCCAAAAAAAGCTTGCTCAAAGATTTTTAACTTGGCCTTTAGTCCCTTGTAAAATGTAGTGTCCAAATAGCCTTTTGGTTCTTGATGGAACTGTTGTCAGCAGTCTGCTTCAAGGCGGGCCTCATCATTCATGGACATGGTCCTGGGGCCTTAGAGTGGGCCCTTAGAGAGTGGGTGCCAGAAGATGTAGGGGTGCCCCATACTGTGCATCTGAGGCTTTGGGTGCTCAAAGCACTGCTCTGGGATGGGCTGGAGGAGGAGAACGGGTTTGTCCTTTTAAAAATGTTTGCCTATGATGCAAAGATTATGGGTCACAGTCAAGGTCATTTATAAACTCCACCCATGGCAAAGTCCAATTATAAACTTTAACCTCAGTGAAATGTCATTAGAGCGTGCTTTCGCTTTATTTGGGATGGAGACCGACAGTTTCATCTGTGATATATTCAGGGAGACATATCTATTAAAGCTAGCCTAACAATAGGGGCACACGCAGATTTGCATTTTAATTCATTTTCCCTCAGTGCTGATATGCGGCTTATCTTTCAAGAACAGGCTCACATCAACCCTGATATACGTTGCTTAAGAATAATGCTCATAATCTATTAGTTTAATCTGTTCACATGAGAAGGAAGGAAGAACATCGTGCACATCGTCGGGGGGTTTCAGGCTCCAATGGGGGATTGTTCAGAGGATTTCCCAGAACAGCTATTTTCAACTTTTGTTTTCCTTTTCCCGGCTTAAGTATCAACAGCTTAGGGAGAGGTCGTGTCTTCTTTCTTCGTAGAGCCAGGTAGGCTCACATTCGCAGTCAGGATCCCAAAGATATTGGCCGTATGCAGATCCTGAAGTTGGACTCCATTTTCATGGTCTATAATAAGCTTGTAGCAATACAACCTTGAAAACGGGTTTTGATCCTTACAAATTATGTATAAAAGTGTAAGGCCGCTGTCAAGATCTTTAGGGCTTTCTGATACCTGCAACTCTGTTTTATTTTATTTTTTATTCTGTTTGAGATAGAGTCTCACTCTGTTGCCCAGGCTGGAGTGCAGTGGCACGATCTCGGCTCACTGCAACCTCTGCCACCCGGGTTCATGCAATTCTCCTGCCTCAGCCTCCTGAGTAGCAGGGATTACAGGCACCTACCACTGTGTCTGGCTAATTTTTGTATTTTTAGGAGAAAATTTGTGTTTTAAAGATGGGGGTTTCACAATCTTGGCCAGGCTGGTCTTGAACTCCTGACCTCCTGATCCACCCACCTTGGCTTCCAAAGTGCTGGGATTACAAGCATGAGCCACCATGCCCGGCCCACCTGCAACTCTTTGTACTGTTTCTCTAACCTCTGCCAATCCTAGGGGAGAGAAGGGATCTTTTCTTTGCAGAGTGTGTTTAATATTAGAAGGAGTTTTTTTAAGAAGATTTCTGTCTCACTTTGCCCAGTGTTCCGCATTTTCACCGGTTCTTTCACTTCTTTACCTTTTTTTTAATACTCTACCCCAGGTATTCTCTCTAAGGGTCCAGTGACCTTGATGTTTGTAGTCAAGGGCAGATGGGTGGGGCAGATGGGTGAGGCATCTGAGCAGCGAGTCAGGAATAGGAAGAATGAATCCGTAATAGAGAAGTTTGGGAACTGCCACAGGGTGCTACAGCATGAACTTAGAGTTGGAGAAAAGTGCCTGAAAAGCAGGCCTGCTGGTTTCATAATGAGCCTTATATAAACTATATTTATCACTTCATTTAGTCACATTTGGATTTGCAGAAAAATGGATAGAAGGGATTACTGCAGGCAGATTAGCAAGGGGACCGCTGATCTTGGGGTCCCGGGAGTGTAGGAAAACATGATCACTGACCTTCAACTCTAGGGCTGTTGACATGGTAGATGGAACTTGAAAGCAAGAGTAAAACTTGGGAAATGTGGAAGATAAAACGTGGTCTGGATAGGTCTCGTGGACTGCTAAGGATTCATGCACTTTGTAATCGTTGTGGTGAAGGATGAGAAAGAGTGGAGAGAGAAGAAAATTTCAGGGTTTGAATTCTTACACATGGAGGAGTTTAGAGAGGTTATGTCAGTGGAAGGCAGAGGCAGAGAAGGAGGCTTCTGATGAAAGAAGAACTTCAGCCAAAGTAAATTTAAAGGAGTTTAATTGAGCAATGAATGATTTATGAATCAGGCAGCCCCTAGAATCCCAGCAGATTCACAGAGTCCCCAGCACAGCCACGTGATGGAAGAGATGTATAAACAAAAATAGGGAAATGAGGTACAAAAACTGGAAGTGAGATATAGAATGGCTGGATGGGTTACAGCTTGGTCTTTGCCTAATTCGAACACAGTTTCAATACTCAGCAGTGTATGAGTGGTTGAAGTAGTTGAAGAACGGTCATGGGGATTGGCCAAGACTCAATTGCTGTTAGAGGTGCATTCTCCTAACTTTGGTTTTCACACTCTTTTTTTTCTTTATTTTTTTTTTTTTTTTTTTTTTTTTTTTTTGATATGGAGCCTCCCTGTATCACCCAGGCTGAAGTGCAGTGGTGCAGTCTTGGCTCACTGCAACCTCTGCACCCAGGTTCACAGACGTGATCTTGTCTACCAGTTAAGCTAGGTTGCAGTTCATCTACAAGGACTCAATTATAGAAGTAGGGAGTCCTGGCCAGACGCAGTGACTCACTCCCGTAATCCCAGCACTTTGGGAGGCCAAGGCCAGTGGATCACAAGGTCAAGAGATCAAGACTAGCCTGGCCAACATGGTGAAACCCCGTCTCTACTAAAAATACAAACATTAGCTGGGCGTGGTGGCGCGTGCCTTTAGTCCCAACTACTCGGGAGGCTGAGGCAGAAGAATCCCTTGAACCCAGGGGGCAGAGGTTGCAGTGAGCCAAGATCATACCACTGCACTCCAGCCTGGCAACAGAGCGAGACTCCGTGTCAAAAAAAAAAAAAAAAAAAAAAAAAGAAGAAGAAGAAGAAGTAGGAAGTTCTTCTCAGGCGCCGTATTTAGTTTCCTTTAACACTGCTGAATTATATGTGTGAGGCTAAGGCATGAGGAACGGGATCAGGGTGAGCTTGAAGTCCACGGGATAATGAGAGACTATGAAACCCGTGTTCATGTCGTGTGTTTGCCATTTGCTTGTCTGTTTTCTTACGTGCTGTCTCAAGTCCCGAGAGAGCCTGGTCTGTCTTGCTCTCTGCTCTTTCTCCAGTGCCTTTGACAGTGCTTAGCATGTAATCAATCTGCAATAAACAGCTGCTGAATGAGGGAATTAATAAAGTCACCAAGGAATTGTGGGCTTCTGTTCTCCTCTGAGCCCCATGGATGCATTGTTATGCGTAATAAGTGTGAAATGAGCATTTGTTGATTGTATTCCATATCAAAGCAAAAAATAAAAACAAAATAAACCCCAGAATACACTCATGGTGCTTAATTATGATGTAAAGCTTTTAAAAAAACTTTTATTTTAGGCTCGGGTGTACATGTATGGTTGTTTTTATATAGGTAAACTCTTGTCACAGGGATTCGTTGTACAAATCGTCACCGAAATACTAAGCTTAGTACAATAGTTATTTTTTCTGCTTCTCTCCCTCTTCTCACCCTTCACCCTCAAGTAGGCCCCAGTATTTTTTGTTCCCTTCTCTGTGTCCCTGTGTTCTCATCACTTAGCTCCCTTTTATAAGTTAGAACATGTGGTATTTGGTTTTCTGTTCCTGCCTTCGTTTGCTAAAGATAAAGGCCTCCAGCTCCATCCACATCCCTGCAAATGACATGTTCTCTCTCTTCTTTATGGCTGCATAGTATTCCATGATGTATGTATGTACCACATTTTCTTTATCCAGTCTATCATTGATGGGCATCTAGGTTGAGTCTATGTCTTTGCTCTTGTGAATAGTGCTGCAATGAACATTTGCATGCGTGTGTCTTTATGTTAGAATGATTGATATTCCTCTGGGTATATACCCAGTAATGGGATTGATAGGTCCAATGGTAGTTCTCTTTTTAGGTAGAGCTTGTCAGGGTCTCATTTTCTCTCTCTCTTTGTCTATTTATGCAGGTATAACAGGTAAAACATATATGGGATTCTTCTATGTATTTTGTAAACGTTTTCCAAGTCAACGTATCAGTCAAACGTCCATTTCAAGGCTTCATAGTCCAGCTGCATCGCAGTATGTTTTAATGCTTCCCCTACTGTTCAGCATTTAGGTTGTTCCCAGTTCTTCCCGCTTTCAATTCATAAGGGGTTCTAGACTCAGAGGCAGCCTTTGGCCAAATCTAGAACTCTAGCTCAGCAGTGCAACAGCCTAAAGGATGAAATGTAGACACATTGCTGGCATTTGGTGGGATATTTGGCTCATTGACCTGTTTGACCAGCAGTTAGATTTGGACCTCTTCTGCAAATGTCTCGCCATACATGTGTGATATAATGCTTGGAGCCCAGGGTCAAGGGTTAAAAGCATACCTGGATTTTAGGTCCCAGCCCGGCCTAGAGCTTAAGTAGCTTGTAGAAATTCTGAAAAAGAGAACGATTCTTTGGAATAGCAGAGAAGTGGCATGCATCTGAAGATGAACGGCAAGGATGATTGTGAACCAAAGGGGCTGGGTGACTTGGCTGTTTTTATTATTGGTCACGGGCATCACACTGCATGGTGGACAAACCAGTGCTGAGAATGAGGCCCTGCAGCCAGTGCGTCACTTGGGAGCCTGTGAGCTAAGAGGACACTTGCAATTGTGTGTAGGGAGAGTGGGCCCTGGACAGCGGGGAGATAGAGTGTCCTCATCTTCTGCAAGTTGCTCTGGTGGAAAAGAAGGGAAAGCAGGAATGAGTAAGGAAAGCAGAGGAAACTGAGCCCTGAAGCCCAAGCTCTGCTTTGTCTTTCATCTATATTTCCATCCATGTGAGCAAACCCCTGGTGCCTGGAGAGCAGAAATACTACTTTGCATCTTCCCTGGCTATCAACGAAAAAATGCTCCTGTGGCCCCACCTAGGGCCTCTGAACTTCATTTCGTGCGGTTTAAAGTCCTCCATAAGCTGTTCAGGATGCACTCTATAGAATAATGAATGCAATGCAGCCTCAATGGTGGACTTCCGGAGTTCAGGTTCTTCCTCTATGGGTTATTCAATATAGAAACTTCATCACATTGTTTAACCCTCCTAAATGTGTTTGCTGTCCTTCAGAATCAGGATAATGCTTACAGAGCATGTTAGTAACAATGTAAGCTCCGCGAGGGAAGGGTTTTGGGTTTTCCAGCATTGCGTTTATTTTTTTACTGCTGCTATAACAAATCACTGCAGACTTGGTGGCTACAGCCACCCACAGGTTTCTTCTTTTACAGTTTGAGTGGTCAGAACTCGATACTGGTCTTACGGTGTGGTCAGAGCTGCACTCCTTTCTGGAGGCTGACATGGACAGTCATTGCCTTTCCCAGCTTCGAGAGGTGTCCTGCCGACCTCGGCTCACGGCCCCTTTATCTATCTTCAAAGCCGGGGACAAAGCTCCTCTCCATGTCTTCCTTTGGTATTAACGGCAAGAAAAGGTTCTCAGATTTTAAGGACTCGTATTATGACATTAGGCCCACCTGGATAATTAAGACTCATTTCCCCGTCTCAAGATCCTTAACTGAGTCCCTCTGCAAATTCTCTTTGCCATGTATGGTGACATAGTCACAGGTTCCGGGGATTAAGGCACAGACAGCTCTCAGGGGTGGAGTGGTCATGATTCTGTCTGCTATAACTGCCAACACGCAGAATAGTGCTTGACAGGAAGAACGCTCTCAAATGTTTGCAGTAAGAAAGAATTGTGAGCATTGAAAGGACCTAATGTCTTTAAAGTGCCTAGTGGGATACGTGGCACAGGGGTGAGACCTTGGTTAGTGTTATGTGTTATTTGCAGGCACATTCATCACTCAAAGGGAAATTTACAAGCACACATGCTTGCACGTGCACACACTGACACACACACACTCACATTCACCAGTGGATATGTTTTCTGGATGCTTACTCCCTGGCTACCCAAATCCATTGTTCCTGCTGCAGGGGAGGGGGACAGAGCTGTTGAGTTGTATGCAGTGGACACTGACCACTGTCCATATCAAGGTCCTTTTTTTTTTTTTTTTTTTGGAGACAGAGTCTCACTCTGTCACTCAGGCTAGAGTGCAGTGGTGTGATATCGGCTCACTGCAGCCTCCTCCTCCCGGATTCAAGTGATTCTCCTGCCTCAGCTTCCAGAGTAGCTGGGACTACCGGCGTGCACCACCATGCCCAGCTAAGTTTTGTATTTTCATTAGAGATGGGGTTTTGTCACGTTGGCCAGGCTGATATTGAACTCCTGGCCTGAAGTGGTCTACCCTCCTCAGCCTCCCAAAATACTGGGTATTGTTTACTAATTATGAGTCAGAGGAAATTGCTGTCCCTTTTGGAGTCATTAGTGTTACAGAGTCCTTCACAGGGATCCCCAAACCTTGGAGAACTTTGAAAATAACCCAAATTCTCAACTCTGTAGTAGCAGACTCCCAAGACACCGTACATACTTTTTTATTCACTTGAGTTCATCACCCTGTGGTTGAGAGCCGACTTCACAGGTTACTGGAAATTGTTTGACTTGGTTTGCACTTCTATGAGTCGGCCTCATGTTGTGGACACTTTGCCTTTAGTCCTCTAATTTGCTGATTTTTTGTTTCAGAGTGAGTGGTGGAGAGGAGGCAAGATCAATACCTCATCGTCCTCACTGTTATGCTCTCATCAGAAAGCAAAGTGTGTGTCTCGTGTTAAGAATACAAAAGTTAGGTCCAGTCTCAGTGGCCCATGCCTGTCATTCCAGCACTTTGGGAGGCTAAGGAGGGCAGATCAGTTAAGGCCAAAAGTTTGAGACCAGCCTGGCCAACATGGCAAAAGCCCGTCTTTACTAAAAATACAAAACTTAGCTGGGCGTGGTGGTGCATGCCTGTAGTACCAGCTACTAGGGAGGCTGAGGCACGAAAGTCGCTTGAACCCAGGAGGTATAGGCTGCAGTGAGCGGTGATCATGACACTGCGCTCCAGACTGGGTGATAGAGTGACACCCTGTCTCAAAACAAAACGAAAAAAATTACAAAAGTTAGAATATCAGCGCAAGACCTTCAGCGTCAGAGGTCTGCTCTGACCCTTCATTACCTTCCGCAAATGATTTGGATGTTCAGCACCTACGTCTCATGCTGGATGATGAACTTGAGTGCAGGTGCTAGGATTGGTGCTGCTTTTGCATCCTGTGGCTCAAAGTGTGGGCTGATCGGCTAAGCTTTCTCTATGTGCCAGTCTCAGGATGCCTTTGAGAATAGCTGGGAGGTAATTTGACACCTTTTCCAATAGCCTAGTGCTGAAAAGGAAGACTCTGGTGGCAGATGGGCAGAGCTAAGCTCCTGTATCACTGTTTAGTAGCTGTGTGACCTTGGGCCAGCTGCTGAAGTCATCTCTTCCTCAGTTTCTTTACCCATAGCATGGTAATGGAAACCATACCTATCTAACAGAGTTGTTACAAAGATAAAATGAGTGACCACAGTGTAAGCACTTAGAACTATGTCTGATATACGTAGTAAATGTTTGATAAAGGCTTACTGTGATTCCGTGACTATGGCTAATGTTCATATTCACAAGCAAATAGCAAGAACCTAACTCTGAAAAAAGGTAGCCATGAAGGTAAGAAAAAGGATGGTCTCCTTTGGATAAATATTTTCTGTAATACGTCCCTAGGAACACATTATCCATAAAAGATGTTAATAGGAGTACTGAGTTACAGGATACCACAGTCGTAAGTATTTGGGAAATTTTTCCTCCTAGAGATTTACGATGCACATTAGTATGTTAACATTACAGGTTCTGCTGGAGCTCAGAGTAGACAAACTAACTTTGATTGTGTTTAATCCAGTTGGTCCCCGATGTGTTTGACAACCCGGTTTTTCTGTAGGTGGCGGGGTGGGGGGTGCGGCGAGAGGCTGGGCGTAGAGGTGGTTGTAATTGTTGTACTTTCATTGTGCTTGGTACCTAGTAATATCTGCAGCAACTAGTGTTTTCTCTCGAGGGCATGCCATAGGATAGTACTCGAATTGAAAGTGCATGCAGGGATCTGAATAAAATGCAGATTTTGATTCAGTCTGGCACGAGGCCTGAGATCCTATATTTCTAAGTAGTTCTCCATTGCTGGCGCTGCTGCTTCTGCTGGTCTGTAGACTGCATTTGGAGTAGCCAGACCTTCGGAAGCGGTGTCTTGGTGATAAGAAGCGGACACATATGGGGACAATCAGAAATGTTAGCAGTTGTGCACTAGGGAGAGCAGAGAGCCTGAGGCAGAGGTTTGCAATGGTGGCTGCCTGTTAGAATCACCTGAGATCATTCAGAAAGCTGCTGTTTGGACTCCACCTCCAGAAATGTCCACTTCAGAGGTTTATCGATGAGTCCTGGGTATTGGTATTTCTTTTTCCCACAAGCTTTCTCTAATGGGCCACCAGGCTGGAAAACTGCTGATTTCATAGTGATGGGCTTAATTTCTCAAGTCAGAGAGCCTCTTTGTCATCTCAGCCCTAAATGAGTACACATGATTGAGTAATTTTATTTATTTTTTATTTGAGATCTAGTCTTGCTCTGTCACCCAGGTTGGAGTGCAGTGGTACGGTCTCGGCTCACTTGCAACCTCCACCTCCCCAGTTCAAGCAATTCTCCTGCCTCAGCCTCCTGAATAGCTGAGGTTACAGGCGTGCACCACCATGCCCGGCTAGTTTTTTGATGGGGCGGTATTTTTAGTAGAGATGGGGTTTCACTGTGTTAGTCAGGCTGGTGTCAAACTCCTGCCCTCAGGTGATCCACCCACTTCAGCCTCCCAGAGTCCTGGGATTACAGGCATGAGCCACTGCACCCAGCTTCATGATTGAGGGATTTAGTTAAAGTTTCTGTGCCTCCATTTTTCCAGTTGTAAAAGGAGGCAATCAGGGTACCTAAACCAGGGTCCCAAAGAGTCTTGATGGAGATTTGATGATATCATGTTTGCATCCTAAAAGCCTGGTGTCTAACACATGGTAAGGGTGCAGTAAATGTCAGCTGTAATAACAGTTACTGTTACAAGTAATATTGTTATTTGCTAACAACAATTCTTAGGTCATTTTTTTTCTTTTTCAGTCCAACCAAGATATGGCATTGGTTACAAGCTAAAAGCAGATGAGCATATATTTAGTTTTCTTAATACATGGAGAATTGTGTGAAATGTCTGTTGGGCACACATGTCCTTATTGAGGGAGAGCTTGCTTTTAGCCTAAGTTATCCCCAACAAGCTTTCATAGAGGCTGTGATTGCCTTAAGAGCAGGTAACAAACTCATTTTGATAACTATGATAACCCCAGTGCCTGGACATTGAATAAAGGATGGTAACCATTCCAAATGGGGATGTGTCAACTTCCGTCTGCATCCATTCATTTATTTTAACAACTGAACACAACGTGTTAGTCATTTAAAAAAAAACTGAGGAATACCCTATTTGGGGCTATTTGTTCTAGTGATTTTGTCAAGTGTGGATTTCCTTTGTTAATTACAGAAGTAGACAACCAAATCTCACGTCTGGTACTTTTTTCTCCTAGAATCAGCTTTGTCCCTTGCCCTCTGCCACCGTCCTGCTCATACGCTGTCTAAAATAAATAGCTTTTTGTTTTTCTGTCTCTCTTGGTTCTTTCTCCCTTTGCCCTCCACCTAATTTCCTATTCCCACTGAAGTCTAATGATGTATCAGCTTACTTATGCAATTCCAAGCCTTAGCTTCATTGATCTTTTTCTAGTTTGACTATTGGCTAATGATTTGTGGGGTACAGGAGGTGGTCTATACATTTTTATCTTCCTAAAGTATCATGTGAATGGAAGGGCTTAATAGTTTTTATATTGGTTCATAACAAATATATATTGCATTCAGGTTCAGTGAGTGTCTTTATAAAATCATGTAGGAAAGTGGATTTCCATTCTGTTTCATCTTCTATGAAAAATGGAAAACAAGGGCTCTTTCTCTCACTGTTATCCCAAAGAGATATGAAGATGCTCAGGTGGACGTTTGTGGAAGGACTTTACAGGTGACCTCAGAAAGAAACCATTATTTTACTCCCTGATATTTTGAATATCGTGAGAGTTAGAATTACGAATGAGTACACCCAAGCACATAATCGGTTAAGGAGACTTTCGTACTCATTGTGGACGCTGCTCACAGGCAGAATTGATTGTGCGGCTCCAATTGCTAGAGCCAAGGGGATTTGAGACCACAGCTACATCCATCTAATTCAGGAAGGACTTGAAATAGCTCCTGCATTTTCAGTGCTCAAAAAAATAGAGCCTTTTCACATTTATCCTGAAGATGGAGCCATTTAACATTTTGGATACTTTCTGATTTTAAAATCTATAACTTTAAATTGACTTTGTTTTGAGACTTTAATGTTTTAGGCTTTTATTTTTCCCTAAAATATGACGATTGCTTCCTAATCAACAGAAAGAAGAGTAGTGTGAATATTTGGGGATGCTCATGGAAGCCCAGTCTGTGTCCTTGCCCTTATTTCCAAAGGTCACTCTTTCTTGTTTACCTGTTTCTGCCCGTATTTATAGACTCAGAGAATTATTTACTAAGCATTTCTCAAATGTGTTTAAAATTCCCATCACTGATGGTTTACCGTGAAGGAGAGCATACGTTTAAAGCCATGTAAAAAAAGGAATGTGTTTAATTTGGTTTCTCTTGTATTAATCCCTTGGTTACTGGATCTAGAATCTTTGAGCCTGTATCATTTTAAAGGGTATCTAGTATACTTTCTCATCCAGTTCTTCAAGACT
The DNA here is from genome assembly GCA_963573385.1 of Cacajao melanocephalus. Lineage (NCBI taxonomy): Eukaryota > Metazoa > Chordata > Mammalia > Primates > Pitheciidae > Cacajao > Cacajao melanocephalus. Next base: position 1,356 of record CAUYLG010008043.1, on the reverse strand, counting down.
TGTATTTATGTAGCTAGTTGTCATGGCTGGATTCACTTACCTGTGTTTACTTATGTAACGCTCAAAGCTCTCTTTAATCGATCTTTTTAGTGAGGGCCTGTTTTCCACTTGCAAATGAAGGTGAATTAAATATAGATTGGTATTTTCTGTCCTAAGCAGCCACCAGCTCCCACAGCTGAACACTGTCATATAAGGAAGACAAAAAGAAAGACAAATTAGGAGCCAAAATTCCTTATTTAGATGAGTTGTCCCATTCGGGAAGGATTGAAAAATATTCCTATACTGCTCAACAAGCCATCTAGAGACCTTCATGGGCTAAGCTCAGGTGAAATGTCTTGGTATGTGGTGGGTAAGGTGCTGGAAGAACAGCTATCTTACTCTGGGGAGGGTGGATGTGGAAAGAAATTCAGCAATCCAAATCTAACAAGGTGCCCTTAAAGCAGTTGTTGGGCAACTCTTGCGTAGTTGAGATGAGCCACGGAGACTGCACTGGGATCGTCTGCTCCCTTTAACTATTCAGGGTTGAGGCTCCCAGGCTCTCTGGTGATGATGTAGGCATGTGCTTAAGAACAAGTATTGTTTGGTGGTTTTTACTTTCTGGAAGGCTGGATCTCAGTTCTCTCTCCCATATCACCTGTGTCCACAGCTGGGGACAGTGATGCTTAGAGCTAGGCTTATCTCTGCAAAGGACCAGTTCTGATCTTAGGAGGACTTGAAGTACCGGAGAGTTGACCCTATGTTGGGACTCCATGATGCCTTGAACATAGATTATTTCCTGGGTGCAGGGCGCCAGCATCCCCTCATCTCAAAGTCTGGAGTCCTGGCTTGGAACCCTATTGGGCTCAGAGACCATGGTCCACTACCTACTAGTGTTATCAATCCAATCAACGTGCATGCTTAAACAACAAGAACAGAAACAGCGGACAGCAACAGTCACTCTTCCTGCTGCTGCCTCTCCTTCTGTTCTTTCCCCACCCTCTCCTATTATTGTTGTTGTTGTTAATATTTATATATCTGTAGCTAAAAGGAAAATTAGAGTATCAAGATGGAAACATCTTATCTTTCATAGTTTCTGTAAGTCAGGAATTTTGGGGCAGCTTAGTGGAGTTTCACCATTTAGTGTGATACCAGCTGTGGTGTTTTGTAGATGCCCTTTATAAAGTTAAGGTAGTTCTTTTTATTCCTAGATTGTGGAGGGTTTTTTTTTTTTTTTTTTTTTGGTCAGTCTCACACTGTCACCCCCACGGGGGTGCAGTGGTGCAATCTCGGCTCACTGAAACCTCCGCCTCCCAGGTTCAGGTGATTCTCCTGCCTCAGCCTCCTGAGTAGCTGGGATGGCAGGCACCCACACCGTTC
>CAUYLG010008042.1:0-19021 GCA_963573385.1 Cacajao melanocephalus | reverse complement strand
CTTTTCCTGCTTTTCCCTGATTGTCACAATGATTCCCAACTGGCCCTAACCCTCTGGCCAGCTTTTTTCCATCTGCGTGCCTCTCTGCTGTTGCCTGGGACCTCTCTGAAGGGGTCTGTCTGTGAAGTAAGTGAACGCCATTGAAGTTAAGCAGGACCGGGCCAGGATTGGGCTTGGATGTGGGACCACCTGAAGAAATAGGAGTTAGAGGCTTTTGGGTTTTGGTTTCTTTCCCTGTTTACCCTGCATGTCACAAAACTTCCCAACTGCCCCCTGACACTGTGGCTTTTCCTCTCCCACTTCTGCATGTCTGTGTCACCACCACATCCTGGGGCATCCCTGAGGGAGACTGTCCTAGCAGCGCTGGGGATCTGCATCAGCCTCAGCACACGTGATTCTAGAAGCTAAGCAGGATTGGGTCTCAATGGGGCTTGAATTGGGGACTTCTTGGGGAGACTGTGGGTTACAGACTTCCCTCTCCCACCCAGTTTTTTTCCTTTTGCAACACTTCCCAAAAACTCACTAAGACTCTGGTCCTCCCATTCCCAGCACCCTACTTCCCTCTGCAGCCAGGAATCTCCCTGATGGCCTCCCTCTAGGCAGCCCCCAAGCAGCATACCTGGAAGCCAAAAGCTTCTGGTCTTCTATCTCCCCAGGCAGTCCTTCACAGAAGCCACAGCAAGGCCTGACCCTGCTTAGCTTCGGCGCTGGGGATCCCTCAGGCTGCTATGGTGCTCAATAGCTGCTGAAACAGACCCCATGGGGAGATCACAGGCTGCAGCAGGGGTCCATGGGGATGAAAAAGAAAGAGCCAGAGAGTGAGTGGTCAGTTGGGAAGCCTTGTGACAAGCAGAAGAAAGTCAAAAGGGAGCAGGAAGCCAAAAGCTTCCAGGCCCTATCTCCCCAGGAGTTCCACAATCAAAGCCAAAGTATCAGTAGGCAATTGTGAAGAGGTGTGACAAGCCAGGGAGAACAGGAAGGAATCAGGAAACCAAAGCCTCAAGCCCCCATCTACCCAGGCCATCCCCCATCCATGTGCCAGTCAGGGCAGACCCTGCTTAGCTTTTGGGCTGTGGTGCCCTAGTGCTGCTATGGCACCTGAAGGCTGAGACAAATGCACACGGGGAATTCCCGGGCTGTGGTGGAGGTGTAAGCAAGTAAGAAATAGGGAAGAGAGTCAAGGGTGGTTGGGAAGCATTGGGTTAAGTGGTGGAAAGCTTGAAGAAGTCAAAAAGGCAAAAGCCTTCAGCACCCTGTCTTTAGAGGCAGTCCCTCTTTCAAGCTCCAGCCAGGCCAGACCCTTCTTAGCTTCTGATTTTTGGCTCTCTAGGGTTGCTATGGAGCCTGGGGGCTGCTGAGACAAACCAACACAAGGAGGTCCTGGGCCTCAGTGGAGGAACAGGCAAGCGGAAAATGGGTGACAGATATTCAGAGGGCAGTTGGAAAGTGTTGGAACAAGCAGGTGAAAGCCTGAGGAAGGCAAAAAGGTAAAAGCCTGCAGGCCCCGGGCTTTTTAGGCAGTCCCACTTCCAAGCCCCTGCCAGGCCCAACCCTGCTTAGCTTCAGGACCCCCACCCACTGGCATTCTTGCTGCAGCCTGGAACCTCTTTGAGGTGGTTTATCCTGGCAGGACCTGTGGGCCATAACAGCCTGAGGGTGCCTCAGTCTGGAAGCTAAGCAGGGCAGGGCTTGACTGAGGTTTGGATGGGGGACCATCTAGGGAGACTGGGGCTGGAGGTTTTTGGATTTCCGCTTTTTTCCTGCTTTCCCACGCCTTTTGCAACACTTTTTAACCACACCCAGCCTCTCTGGACACAGTTTCCTGCCCACCTGTGACCCAAACACAGACTGGGACCTCCCCATTGAAGTCGTTCCTGGCTGACCCCAGTAGGCATAACAGCCTGAGGATGCCCCAGCGTGGAAGCTGAGCAGGGTAGGGCATGGCTCTGGCTTAGATAAGAGACCACCTGGGAAGTCCAGTGGCTGGAATCTTTTGGCCTCCCACTAACTTCCCACTTTCCACTGCTTTTGGCAACCCTTTTCAACCTTTGACTCTCTGACCCCTGTTTCCTGCCTTCCTGTGCCCCTCCTCGGTCTGGGACTTCCCCGTGTGTGTCAGTTCTGGCAGCAACCATGTGCCATAGCAGCAGGAGGGCAACTCAGCCCAGAAGTTAAGCAGGGTCAGTCCTGGCTGGCACTTGGATGGGGGACCACGTGGAAACACTAGACCCAAAGGTTTTTGGTTTTCTTCTTTTATCCTTGTCTCAACAGTTTTCAACCACCCCGTGACTCTCAGACTTCTATGGTCTTTGGGGGCTACCTAGATGGAGCCATATGGGAAGATCCCTGGCCATGGGGTTGGGGGGAGCAGGCAGGCTGGAAAGAGAGGGTCAGAGAGTTAGAGGGCTGTTGAGAAGTATTTCAATTAAGCAAAAAATCTGGGAGGGAGCAAGAAGCCAAAACCCTCTTGCCCCCAGTCTCCCCAAAAAGTCCCCCATCAAAGCCCCACTGAGACATGACCCTGCTTAGCTTCGAGGCTGAGGGGGACCTCTGACTACTGTGGTGCACAAGGGCTGCTAGGTCAAACCTTTCTGGGGTGCCCCAGGATATCTTGGGGCTGCAGGCATGCGGGAGTGGGCATGGGAAAGCCAGAGTGTCAGGGGTGGTTGAAAAGATTTGTGACAAGCAGAGGAAATTGTGAAGGGAACAGGAAGCCAAAAGCCTGCAGCCCCCATCTCCCCAAGTGGTCCCTTTTCCAAACCCAATCCAGACCCAAATCTGCTTAGCTTCCGGGCTGAGGTGCCCTCAGGCTGTGATGGCGTTTGGTGACTTCAGAGACAAACCCCTTCAGTGAGGTGCCCGGCCATGGCAGGGGCTCAGTCAGGTGAAAAGGGTTGACCACAGAGTCAGGAGGCTGTGGGAAGTGTTTCGACAATCAAGGAAAAGCGGGAAGGGAGCAAGAAGACAAAAGCCACCGGCCCCTGTTCCCCTTAGTGGTATTCGATCCAAGCCCAGGGCAGTCCTGACCCTGCTTAACTCAGTCTGGGAGTTAAGCAGGGTCAGGACTGCCCTGGGCTTGGACCAGATGAATCATTATAGAAAGATCCCATGGCACCACTGGCTTGCAGGCTGCCAGAAAAAAGGGGGCCAGAATCACGGGTGGTTGGGAAGCATTGTGAGAAGCATAATGGTAGCAGGAAGGAAAAAGCCTCCAGCCCCTGGTCCCTCCAGGTTGCTCTCCTTCCAAATTCCAGCCAGGATCAACCCTGCTTAGTTTCCATGTTGGGGCCCTCTCAAAATGCTATGGCACTTAAGGGCTGCCGAGCAGCCCCCCAAAAGAACATCAGGGGCTGCAATGAAAACTCAGGTGGGTGGAAAATGGTGGCAGTGAGTCAAGGGTTGTTGGGAACTGTTGGGATAAGTGGAGTGAAGTGGATAAAAGGGGAGACCCAAAAACCTCCAGCCCCTAATCTCCCCAGGTGGTCCCTCTTCCAAGCCCCAGTCAAGCCTGACCTTGCTTAGCTTGTGAACTGGGGCCAACTCAGTTCAATATGGTGCAGGGGGGCTGCTGAGGCAAACACCCATGGAAAATTTCCTGTCCTTGGTGGTGGCACAGTGAGGCCAGAATGTGAAATAAAAAGCCAGAGGGTCAGGAGTCATTTGGCACATGTTGCAAAAAGTGGGAGAGAGTGAGGAATTAGGAAGCCAGAGCCTCCATCTCACATCTCCCAGACAGTCCCCCATCCAAGCCCCAGCCAGACCAGATCCTGATTAGCTTCTATGCTATGGCACCCTAAGGCTGCTAAGGCACCTGGGCCCTGCCAAGACAAACTCACACAGCCAAGTCCTGACCTGCAGTGGGGGCGTAGACAACTGGGAAAGCAGGGCCAGAGTTTCAGGTGGTGGTTGACAAGCATTGTTACAAGTAGGGAAAGCTTGAAGAAGGCAAAAAGGCAAAAGTCTGGAGGCCCCTGGTTTTACAGGCGGTTTCCCATTTAAGGCACAGCCAGGCCCAATTCTGCTTAGCTTCCAGGTTTTGGCTCCTGCAGGCTGCTATGACACTAGAGGTTGCAGAGTCAAACACACAAAGGGATGTGATGTGCTGTGCCTCTGCAGGGGCATAGGCTAGTGGCAAAGAGAGGACAGGGAGTCAGAGGCATTTGGGAAGCATTAGGACAAGCAGAGGAAAGGTTGAAGAAGCAAAAGGGAAAAGACTCCAGCCCCCAGTCTTTCCAGGTGGTGCCGTGTCCAACCCCTGCAAGGCCCGTTCCTGTAAAGCTTCTGGGCCCCCACCAGCAGAGCATTAGGGATCAGTTGGGAGGCATTGTGACAAGCAGGAGAACATGGGAAGAGAGAGGGAAGCCAAAAGCTTTCAAGCCCTTATCTCCCCAGGCGTTCCACCATCCAAACCCCAGCCAGTCCCGAACTTGCTTAGCTCTGAGCTGCGGGGACCTCAGGCTACCATTGCACCTGAAAGCTACCATGACGGACCCCCACAGGGAAGACCCTGTCCTCTAGGGAAAGCAGGAGGTGAAAAAGGAGGGCCAGAGAGTAAGCAGGTGGTTCGGAAGCATTGTGAGAAGCAAAAAAAACCAAGAGAGACAGAAAGCCAAAATACTCTAGCCCCCAGCATCCCAAAGCAGTCCCTCATCCAAGCCTCACTGAGGCCCGGCTCATGTTAGTGTCTAGGCTGGGGCACCCTCAGGCTGCTATGGCACCCAAGGGCTGCTTGGATGGACCCACTACATATGCCCCAGGATGCAGCAGAGGCACAGGTATTCAGGAGTGAGAAAAGGAAAGCCAGAGTTTCAGGGAGAGGTTGGGAAGCTTTGTGACAAGGAGGGAAAATTGGGAAGGGAACTGGAAGTCAAAAGCTTCCAACCCCAATCTCCCCAGGCAGTCCCTTCACCCAAGCCAAAGCCAAGCCAAATCTTGCTTAGCTTCCACTGAGGCACCTTCAGCCTGCTATGGCATTTGGTGACTTCTGAGACAAACCCCTTCAGAAAGGTCCTAGGCCACAACAGGGACTCAGGCAGGCAGAAAAGAGCTGGACAAAGATTTGGGTTGTTGGAAAGCATTGAGACAATTGAGGGAAAGTGGGAAGGGAGCAAAATGCTACAGCCACCAGTCCGCCCAGGCTGTCCCCCATCCAAGCCCCAGCTGGGCTTGACCCTGTTTAGCTCCCAGGCTGGGGCACCTTCAGGATGTTATGGTGCCTTGGGTCTACTGGGATGAATGCTTACAGAAAGGTCCTAGGCTGTGTAGGGCTTGCAGGCTAATGGAAAAGAGGAAGGCAGTGTCAAGGGGCCACTGGGAAGCATTGCAACAAGTGAGAGAAAGCAAAAAGGGATCGACAAGAAGAAAGCCTTCAACCAACGGTCTCCCAAGGGACCCCCCATCAAAACCCCAGTCAGCCTAACTCTGCTTAATTTCCGTGCTGGGGCCCCCTCAGGGTGCCATGGTCCCTGAAGATGTCCAGGTGGGCCCCATAAAATCATCCTGGGCTGCCATGGAGATGCAGGCAGGCAAACAGGGGTGGCCAATGAGTCACAGGGAGGTTGGGAATTGATGAGACAAGCATGGCAAATTGGAATAAAAGTAAAAGCCATAAGCCTCCAGCTGCTGGTCTCCCAAAATTGTCCCCTATCCAAGTCCCAGTGAATCCTGACCCTGCTTAACTTCTGGGTTGTGGCACTGTCAGGCTCCTATGGCATTGGGAAATGCCACAACACTCATGGAAAGGTCCTTCTCATTGACGGTGGCACAGGCAGGTGGGAACATGAAACCGAAATTCAGAATGTCAGGAGTCTTTTGGGAATCTTGCAACAAGTGGGGTAAGTGGGAAGAAATTGAGAAGCCAAAGCCCCTAGCTACCATCTCACCAGTTGGTCCCCGATCCAAGCCCATACCAAGCCTGACCCTGCTTAGCTTCTGGGCTGCGGTGCCCTAAGGCTGCCATGGTAACTGGGCACTGCCGAGACAAACCCACTCGGGGATGTCTTGGGCCACAGTGGAAGTGTAGGCAAGCGAGAAAGAGGAGACCCGTCAGTGGGCAGTTGGGAAGCATTGGGACAAGCAGAGGACAGTTTGAAGAATGGAAAAAAGCAAAAACCTTCAGCCCCTGACTTTACAGGCAGTCCCCCATCTAAGCAAAAGCCAGGGCTGACACTGCTTAGCTTCCATGTGGCTAGTGCATGGCTGGGGCTTAGACTAAGGATTGCCTGGGGGTTCCATTGGCTGGAGGTTTTTGGCCTCCCGCTAACTTCCTGCTTTCCCTTGCTTCTGGAAACTCTTCCAAACCATTTTATGACTCTCTTACCCTCAGTTTGCTACCCGCCTGCATCCCTGCCTCAACCTGGGGCTTGGCCCTGGAGGTCCATTCTGGCACCACCCAGTCTCCATATTAGCTTGAGTGTGCCCAAGCCTGGAAGCAATGAAGGGTCATGCCTGGCTGGTGATTGGATAAGGGGACCCTGTGAAAAGACTAAGTCTGAAGGCTATTGGCTTCCTGCCCTTTTCCCACTTTCCCACCTTGTCACAGTGCTTGTCAATCGCCTCGTGACTCTCAGACTGCTATGGTGTTCAGGGGCTGACTATATAGAGAGCCATGGGAAGGTGCCTGGCTGTGGTGGGGAGTAGGCGGGTTTAAAAGGGATGACCAGAGAGTTAGCAAGTGGTTGGGAAGCATAAAAAGAAAAAATAAGAGGAGAAAGCAGGAAGTCAAAAGTCCCTAACACCCAGTCTGCCCAAGCAGTCCCCAGTCCAAGCCCCTCAGAGGCTCAATCTTGCTTACCTTCTAGGCTGAGGTGTCCTCAAGATGCTAAGGTGCCCAATGGCTGCTAGAAGGAACCCCTTCAGTAATGCCACAAGATGCGGTGGAGGCACAGGCTTACAGGAATAGACAAGAGAAAACTAGAATGCCAGGGGGCTGTCGGGAAGCTTTACAACAAGCAAGGGATATTGGAAAGAAAACCATAAGCCAAAAGCCTCCAGTCCCTGTTTCCCCAGTTGGTCTCCTATCCAAGCCCGAGACAGACCCATCCTTGCTTAGCTGCCGGGCTGAGGCACCCTCAGGCTATAATGGCATTTGGTGCCTCCAGAGACAGATCCCTTCAGGGAGGTCCCAGGCCCCAGCAGGGGCACAAACAGGCATAAAATGGCTGGCCAGAGAGTTGGGGGCAGTAGGGAAGTGTTGCAACAATTGGGAGAAACTGGAAAGGGAACAAGAAGCCAAAAGCCTCCAGTCCCCTCTGCCCCCACGTTGTCTATAGTCCGCTTCCCAGGCAGGCCCAACTCTGCTTCGCCCAGGCTTGGGTGTCTTCACAGTGTTATGATGTCTGGGGTCTGTAGAGATGAACTCATGGGGATGTCCTACGCCTCAAAGAGCTTGCAGGCTGACAGAAAAGAAGGCCCAGAGTCAGGGGTTGGTTGGGAACCATTGTGACAAGTGGGTGGGAGAGAAAAGGGAGCAAGAAAGAAAAAGCTTCCAGCTCCCAGTCTCCAAGTGACCCTCCAGCAAAGACCCAGCTATTCTCATCCATGCTTAGCTTCCATGCTAGGGCTTCCTCAGGAAGCTATGGCACATAGGGCTGCATGGTGGGAACATCCAGGGCTGCCATGTGGGAGCAGATGGGCAGAAAAGAGGGGTCATATATTGAGAGTTTTGGAAGTGTTAGGACAAAGCAGAAGAAAGGAGGAAGCCAAAAGCCTCCAGCACCTGGTCTCCACTGGTTGTCCCCCATCCAAGACCCAGTCAAGCCTGACTCTGCTTAGTGTGTGGGCTGTGGTGTCCCCAAACTGGAATGGTGCCAAGGCACAGCTGAAATGGACAACCACAAAAAGGTTTCTGTGCACAGGCAGTCAGGAAAGTGACATAGACAGCCAGAGTGTCAGAGGGTGCTTGGGAAGCATTGAGACAAGTGGGGGAGAGTGGGAAGGAATTGGGAAGCCAAAGCCTTCAGCCCCATGTTTAGCTTCTGCACTGGGGCACCCTCAGGGTGCAATGGTGATGGAGGACTGCTTGGACCCCCACTAGAATGTCCCCAACTGCCGTGGGAGAGCAGAGGCAATAAAGTGGGGGAAAAGAATTCGGCAGTGGGGAAGCACTGGGACAAGCGGAGCAAAGCAGAAGAAAGGGGGAAGCAGGTGGGAACGTGAGATAGAAAGCCAGAGTGTCAGGAGGCACTTAGGAAGCTTTGAGATGAGCCGAGAAGAGAGGGAAGGATTCCAGAAGCCAAAGCCTCAAGCCCCTCATTTTCCCAGGGATTCCCTCAACCAAGCCTCTACCTGGCCAGATCCTGCTTAGCTTCCAGGCTGCTGCACACTAGGGCCGTGATGATGCCTGGGGGCTGCAGAGACAAACACATACAGGGAAGTCCCTGGCTTCAGCAGGGTCATAGGCAAGCAGGGAAGAGAGAACAGAGAGTCAGGGGCAGTTAGGAACCATTGGGACAAGTGGGTGAAAGCTCAAAGAAGAAAAAGCAAAAGCCTCCAGCCCCTGGTCTTTACAGGCAGTCCCCCATCCAAACCCCAGCCAGGCCTGACACAGCTTAGGTTCTGGGATGCAGTGCCCTAGGACTGGAATGGTGACTGTGGGCCATGACAAACCCACAAGGGGAGGTCCCAGGCCTCTGCGAAGGTGTAGGAAGCAGGAAAGGCAGGACAGAGTTAGAGGGCAGTTGGGAATCATTGAGACAAGTGGGGGAATGCTTAAATGAGGCGAAAAGGTAAAATGCTCTGGTCCCATCTTTTCAGGCTGTCCCCCATCCAAGCCCTTGCCAGGCCTGACCCTGCTTAGCTTCCGGGACCCTTCCCACCATCATTGTCGCCACAGCCTGGAAACTCATTGTGGGGTTTTGTCCTAGAAGGGCTTGGGGGACATAGCAGCCTGAGGGCACCTAAGCCCGGAAGCTAAGCAGGGTCAGACTTGACAGAGACTTGGATAGGGGACCATCTGGGGAGACAGGTGGCAGAGGCTTTTGGCTTCCCGCTCTTTTTCTGCTTTCTGCTAATTGTTGCAAGACTACTTAACTGACCCCTAACAATCTGGAAACTACTTCCTGCCCACCTGCACCCCAACATGGACTGGGATATCCTCATGGGGGTCCATCCCAGCTGACCCTGGTCAGCATAGCAGCCTGAGGGTTCCCCAGCACAGAAGCTGAGCAGAGTCGAGCGTGGCTGCGGTTTAGATAAGGGACCACCTGGGGAGTCTGGGGCTGGAGGCATTTAGCCTCCCACTCACTTCCCGCTTTCTCCTGCTTTTGGCAACTCTTCCCAACCTCCCTCTCATCCTCTGACCCCTCCTTTCCTGCCAACCTGTGCTCCCGTCTTGGCTTGGGACTTTCCTGTTGGGGTTCATTCTGGCAGCCCCCAGTCCCCATAGCAGCCGGAGGGTACCCCAGCCCAAAAGCTAAAAAGGATTGGGCCTGACAGATACTTGGATGGGGGACAGTATTGCCACACCAGGCCTGGAGGTTTTTGGCATCCTGCTTTTTTCCCCTGCTTTCCTCCCTTATTGAAACAGTTCTCAACAAACCCGAGTATCGAACTCCTATGATGTTCATGGACTGCCTAGACAGAGCCTCACAGGGAGGTCCAGAGCCACAACAGGGGCAAAGGTGGACGGGAAACAGAAGGCCAGGAAGTAAGGGGGCGGTTGGGAAGCATTGTGGCATGCAGGAAAATATGAAAGGAAGGTGGAAGCCAAAAGCCTTCAGCCCTCAGTCTCCCCAGGCAGTCCTTCATACACGCCACAGCAAGGCCTGACCCTGCTTAGCTACTGGGCAAGGGAGCCCTCAGGCTGCCATGGTGTATGGTAGTTACTGAAGCAGATCTCATGAGGAAATTCTGGGTTGCAGCAGGGGTGCACTGGGACAAAAAAGAAAGAGCTGGGAGTCAGGAATCAGTTGGGAAACATGACAAGCAGAAGTAAGTGGGAAAGGAGTGAGAAGCCAAAAGCTTACAGGTTCTTATCTCCCCAGACGTTTCACCATCCAAGCTCCAGCCAGACATGACTGTGCTTAGATCTGAGCTGGGGTGACCTCAGGCTGTTATTGCACCCGGGAGTTGCCATGTTGGACAATTATGGGGAGGTCCCTGGCCGTAAAGGGAGCAGGCGGGTGGAAAGTGAGTGCCAGAGAGTTAACCAGAGATTGGGAAACGTTGCAACAAGCATATAAACTGGGAGAGAGCAGAAAGAGAATAACCTATAGCCCCCAGTCTTTCCAGGCAATCCCCATCCAAGCCCCATTAAGGCTCGACCCTGCTTAGCTTCTATGTTGGGGCACCCTCAATCTTCTTTCACGCCCAAGGGCTGCAAGGATGAAACCCCATGAGATACCCCAGGATGTGGCAGAGGTGCAGGCATGTGGGAGTTGAAAAGGGAATGCCAGAGTGTCAAGGGGAGGTTGGGAAGCCTAGACACAAGCATGGGAAATTGGGAAGTGTTGGAATTCATTTGGGGTGTTTCACCAGTTATTACAGAAAATACTCAGGGAAAGTTATATAGTCCCAAACCTTTTAGAAGTCTGAAAGGTTTTACTGGGGCAGGCCAAAGACAGCCAGCCAGTTCATTAAGTTAGGGAAAAGATAGGACAATAAGAGGCTCTTCCCAGTTTAAGTCTTTTTACCTCACATCCCTTTGTCTCCACTCAAACTGTTTACTCATGTGAATTTTGTGCTGGATGGTCCTCTCAGGAAGAGACCAAAAGGGAATTACCTGTGAATAGTGTTTACTCTGGGCCCAAAATCTAAAGCTTTTATCCTTCGAAAACTACTCTTTCAACCAGGTTAATTATCCACAAGCGTGTTGACTTACAACCTCTGTTATGAATACATATGTGGATTGACAGAGGGTCTTGGTCACTTGGTTGCATTTTGACCTCTGAAAGCAGCCAGTGGCCATCCTCAACCTACTCGTATCACTTGAATGATGTGAGCGTGCATTCATTCATCCGTTGTTGAGTCAGGGTCTGCATGTCAGAGTTCTGCAGCTGGTAACTGATGTCTCAGGGAAGAGAACTGGAAGCCAAAAGCCTCCAATCCCCATCTCCCCAGGCAGTCCTTGATCCAAGCCCAAGTCAGGCCCTACCCACTTAGCGTCTTGTCTGAGGTGCCCTCAGGCTTCGACAGTGTTCAGTGACTTCACAGACAGACCATTCCAGTGAGGTCCCAGGCCAAGGCGGGTGCTCAGGTAGGCAGAAAAGGGCTGGACAGAGAGTCAGGGGGAGGTTGTGAAGTGTTCTGACAATCATGAAAAAGAGAAGGGAGCAAGAAGCCAAAAGCCTCCAGCCCCCATCCCACCAGACAGTCCCCCATGCAAGCCCCACCCTGCTTAACACAAGGAAGACCCTCAAAAGAACATCCCAGGCTGCTGTGCAGATGAATGTGGATGGAAAATGGTGGGGTGAAGTGAGTCAGGGGGTGTCTGAGACATGTTGGGACAAGTGAGGAAAAGCAGAATAAAGGGGGAAACCAAAAGCCTCAAGCTCCTGGTCTCACCTGGTGGTCCTTCATCCAAGCCACAGACAAGACTGACTCTGCTGAACTTCTGGGCTGGGGCACCCTCAGGCTGCTGGAGTGCAAGAGGGCTACTAAAATAGATGGCAACAGAAAGGTCCCTATCCTTTGCAGGGGCGCAGGCAAGAGGAAATGTGAAATAGAAAGCCAGAGTGTCAGGAGGCATTTGGGAAGCAATGCAACAAGTGGGGTAGAGTGGAAAAATTGGGAAATAAAAATCCTCCATGTCCCATCTCCCCAGGTGGTTTCTCATCTAAGCTCCAGCCAGGCCAGACCCTGCTTAGCTTCCAGGCTGCCACTCTGTAGGGCTGCTATGGCTCCTTGGTGTTTCCAAGACAAACCCACATGAGGAGGTCGTGCACCTCGGCAAGGGTGTAGGCAAGCAGGCATGGGTACAGAGAGTCAGGGGGCAGTTGGGAAACATTGGACAAGAGGAGAAAAGCTTGAAGAAGGTGAAAAGGCAAAATCCTCCAGCCTCCGGTCATTCCAGGTGATCCCCCATCCAAGCCCCTGCCAGGCCCAACCTTGCCTAGCTTGCAGGACCCGGCCCTCCAGCCTTCTCCCTGCAGCCTGGGACCTCTTTGTGGGGATTGTCCTGGCTGGTCTCATGGATTATAGCAGCCTGAGTGCACCTGGGCCCAGAAGGTAAGTAGAATTGGGCTTGACTGAGGCTTGGATGGGGTACGACCTGAGGAGACTGAGGCTAGAGGCTTTTGTCTTCCTACCCTTTTCCCACTGTACACCATTTGTTACAACACATCTTAACCACCTAGACTCTCTGGACATAATTTCTTGCCCACCTGCACCACCAAAATGAACTGGGATCTCCCTGTGGGAGTCCATCCTGGCTTACTCCAGTCAGCATAGCAGCCTGAGGGTGCCTCAGCACAGAAGCTGAGCAGAGTAGTGGCTGGCTAAGGCTTAGATAAGGGACTACCTCGGCAGTCTGGTGGCAGAAGGCTTTTGGCCTCCCACTAACTTCCTGCTTTCCCCCACTTTTGACAACTCTTCCAAGCTGCCCTCTAACTCTTGGATCCCCACTTTCCTGACTGCCTGCACTCCTGCTTCGTTTTGGGAGTATCCCGTGGGGGTCCATTCCAGCAGGCCCCAATCGCCATAGCAGACTGAGGGCACCCCATCCCTGAAGCTAAGCAGGGTCGGGTATGTCTGGTACTTGGATAAAGGACCACGTGGAAAGACCAGACCTGGAGGCTTTTGACTTCCTGCTCTTTTCCCACATTCCCCCCTTGTCGGAACAATTCTCAACTGCCCCCTGACTTTCAGACTGCTATGGTGTTCGGGTGCTGCCTAGACAGAGCCCCACAGGGAGGTCCAGAACTGTGGAGGGGCAAAGGTAGGTGGGAAACAGAAGACCAGGAAGTACAGGAGCTAGTGGGAAGCATTGAGACAATGGGGAAAAGTGGTAAGGGAGCGGAAAGCCAAAAGCCTTCAGCTCCCAGTATCTCCAGGTGGTCCTACATACAAGCCACAGAAAGACCAGTCCCTGCGTAGCTTCCAGGCTGGGGAACCCTAAGCCTGCTATGGTGACTGGTAGCTGCTGAACTGGACCCCGCTGGGAGGTACCAGGCCACAGCAGGGGTGCACAAAGATGAAAAAGAAAAGGCCAGAAAGTCAATGGTCAATTTTGAAGCATCATGAAAAGCAGAAGAACATAGAAAGGGAGAGGGAAGCCAAAAGCTTTCAGGCTTTTATCTTCCAGGCATTCCTTCATGTGAGCCCCAGCCAGTACCGACCCTGCTTAGCTCTAAGCTGGGGTGGCCACATGCTGCTATTGTGTCCAGGTGCTGCCCTGACAGACCCTCAAGGTGAGTTTTTCTAGCCTCAGGGGAAAACAGACCTACTGGAAAGGGAGGGTGGTTGAAAAGCGTTGCGACAAGCAAAAAAAAAAAGAAAAATGGGAGGGAGTGGGAAGTCAAAATCCTCTAGCCCCCAATCTCCCCGAGCAATCCCCCATGCCAGCCCCACCAAGGCTTGACCCTGCTTAACTACTAGGCTGGGGAACACTCAGGCAGCTATGGTGCCCAAGGGCTGCTATGACCGAACACCCCATGGACACCCCAGGTTGCCATATAAGCATGCAGAAGTGGGAAAGGAAAAGCTAGAGTGTCAGGGGCAGTTGAAAAGCTTTATGGCAAGAAGTGGAAATTGGGGGAAAAAAACAGAAGCCAAATCCACCACCTCCACCTCCCCAGGCCATCCCCTATCCACACCGAAGCCAGGCCTGCACCTGCTTAGCTTCCGGGTTGAGGTGCCCTCAGGCTGCGATTACATTCAGTCACTTCAGAAACAGACCACTTCTGGGAGGTCCCAGGCCACAGCAAGGGAGCAGGCAGGGAGAAAAGGGCTGGACAGAGAGTCATCGGCTGGTCAAGAAGCATTGCAACAATCGGAGTAAAGTGGGAATGAAGCAAGAAACCAAAAGCCTCTAGCCTTCTGTCCATCCAGGCAGTCCTCAATCCGAGCCCCAGACAGACCAGACCCTACTTAGCTCCCAGGCTGTGGCACTCTTAGGGTATCATGGTGCCTGGGGTCTACCAGGATGAACTACTGGGAGGTCCCAGGCTGCGACAGGCTTACAGTCTGTCAGAAAACAGGGTACCAGGGTCAGGGGGTGGTTGGGAAGAACAGAGGTAAGCAGGGAAATTCAAAAAGGGAGCGGGAATGATAAAGCATTCAGCCCCCGTATCCCAAGGTGGCCCCCTAACCAAGCCCCACTCAGGCTTGACCCTGCTTAGCTTCTGTGCTGGGGCCCCTTCAGGGTGCTATGGTGCCTGAGGGCTGATGGGCAGGCCATCACAAGAAAGTCCCAGGCTGTCCTGGGGGTGATGGTGCTCAGAAAAGTGGGGGAACCATGAGTCAAGGGGCGGTTGGGAAGCCTTGGGACAAGGGCTGAAAAGCAGGAAAAAGGAGGAATGAAAACTCCTCCAGCTCCTGGTCCCCCCATGTAGTCCCCCATCCAAGCCCCAGGCAAGTGCCTGACTCTGCTTAGCTTCAGGGGCGGGGCACCCACAAACTGCTATGGTGGCACATGGCTGCCTGGACAGATGACACCCACGGAAACGTTTTCTTTCTTTTTGGGGGCATAGGCAGGCATGAATGTGAAACAGAAAGCCAGAGTGTCAGGAGATGCTTGAAAAGCTTTGTGACAATCTGTGGAGTGGCAGGGAATCGGGAAGCCAAAGTCTCCAGGCCCTGTCTCCCAAGGCGGTCCTGCATCCAAGCACTAATCAGGCCCGATCCTTCTTAGCGTCTGGACTGTTGCACCCTAGTGCTGCTATGGTGCCTGGGGGCTACTGAGACAAACACACACGGGGAGGTCCTGGGTCACAGCAGGGGCATAGTCAAGCGGGAAACAAGGAGCAGAGAGTAAGAGGGCAGCTAGGAAACTTTGGGACAAGCAAAGGAAAGCTTGAAGAAGGTGAAAAGGCAAAAGCCACCAGCCCCAGCCCCTGGTCTTTCCAGGTGGTCCCCCATCCAAGATACTGCCATGCCCCACCCTGCTTAGCTTCTGGGCCCTCTCCCACTAGCGTTCTTCCCACAGCCCCAGAACTCTTTTTGGAGTTTTTCCTGGCAGGCCTTGTGGGCCTAGCAGCCTGAGTGTCCCTGGACCCACAAGCTAAGCCGGGTTCAGCTTGACTGAGGCTTCAATTGGGGACTGCCTGGGAAGACTGGGACTGGAGGCTTTTGGCTTCTCGCTCTTTTCCCTCTTTCCCCTGCTTGTCAAAACACTTTTTAACTGCCCCTAATGTCTCTGGACATCATTTGCCTCCCACCTTCTCCCTCAGCATAGACTGGGACCTCCTTGTGGGGGTCGGTCCAGGCTGAGCCCAGTTGGCACAGCAGCCTGAGGGTGGCCCAGCATGGAAGCTGAACAGGGTTGGGCTTGGCTGAAGGGACCGCCTGAGGAATCTGGTGGCTGAAGGCTTTTGGCCTCCTATTCACTTCTGCTTTACCCCACTGTTGGCAACTTCCCAACTGCCCTCTGATACATTTTTTCCTGCCCACCTGCACCTCAACCTGAGCCTGGGACTTCCCCATGGTTGTCTGTTCCAGCAGCCACCATTCACCACAGCAGCCTGAGGGCGCCCCAGTCAGGAAGCTAATCAGGGTCCAGCCTGGCTGTTGCTTGGATGGGGGACCGAGTGGAAAGACTGGGCCTGGAGGCTTTTGGCTTCCTGCTCTTTTCCTGCTTTCCTTCCTTGTGAAAGGTTTATCAACTGCCCCCTGACTCTCAGAATGCTATGGTGTTCAGGGTCTGCCTAGACGGAGTGGAACAGGGAGGTCCCAGGCTGCACGGGGAGCAAGCGGGCCGGAAAGGGAGGATCAGAGAGTTAGCAGGTGGTTGGCAAACATTGTAACAAGCAAAAATCAAAAAAAGGCAGGAAGCCAAAAGCCTCTAATCCTCAGTCTTCCCAAGCTGTCCCCCATCCAAGCTCCAATGAGGCCCAACCCTACTTAGCTTCTAGCCTTGGGTGACCTCCGGGTTCTATGGTGCTCAAGGGCTACTAGGAGAAACCCCATTTGGGACTCCCCATGATGCAGCAGGGCTGCAGGCTTGTGGGAGTGAGAAAGGGAAATATAGAATATCAGGGAGCATTTGGGAAGCCTTGCAACAAGCAGGAAAATTGGGAAGGAAAACGGAAGGAAAAAGCCTCCAGTCGAGTCTACCCAGGCAGTCCTCCATCCAAGCCACATCCAGATGATACCGTGGCTTAGCTTCTGGATTGAGGTGCCCTAGAGCTGCTATGGCGCCTGGGGGCTGCAAAGCCAAGCAGACACATGGGGAAGTCCCAGGCCATGGTGGGGGACCTAGGCAAGCAGGAAATAAAAGATAGAGTCAGGGGGTGATTGGGAAGAGTTGGTACAAGCCAGAGAAAGTTTGAAGAAGGCAAAAAGGCAAAAGCCTCCATTCCCTGGTCTTTACAGGCAATCCCCCATCCAAGCCCAGCCAGGCCCATCACTGCTTAGGTTCCAGATTGTGGCACAATAGGGCTGCTATGGCACCTGGGGGCTGCTGAGACAAACAAACACTCACAGGCATGCCCAGGGCCTCAGTGGTGGTTAGGTCATGGGAAGGGGGGAAAAGAGAATCCGTGGGGAGTTGGGAAGCACTGGGACAAGCAGAGGAAAGCATGAAGAAGGCAAAAAGGCAAAAGCCTCCAGGCCCCAGTCTTTCCAGGTGGTCTCCGATCCAAACCTCTGCCAGGCCTGACCTTGATTAGCTTCCAGGCCCCCACTCACTGAAGTTTTCACTGCAGCCCAGGATCTCTTTGTAGGGATTTGTCCTGGTAGGTTCCATGAGCCATAGCAGCCTGAGGGCACCTTGGCTCAAAAGTTAAGCAGGGCCGGGTTAGACTGAGGCTTGGATGGGGGACAGACTGGGGAGACTGGGGCTGGAAGTTTTTGACTTCTTGCTCCTTTCCCATTTCCCCTGCTTGTCACAACACTTCTTAACCATTCCCAGACTCTCTAGACAGACACTATTTCTGACCCAACTGCACCACTAACATGGGAAAGGATTATTCCATGGGGGTCTGTCCCGGCTGACCCCAGTCAGCATAGCAGCCTGAGGGTACCCCAGCACGGAAGCTGCGCAGGCTGGGGCACGACTGGGGCTTAGAAAAGAAACTGCCTGGTGAGTCCAGTGGCTGGAGACTTTTGGCTGGAGGCTTTTGGACTCCTGCTCACTTATCGCTTTCCTGCACTTTTGGCAACTCTTCCCAACCACTCTCTGACTCTGAATCCCACTTTCTTGTCCACCTGCATCCCTGCCTCAGCCTGGTGGGGTTCCGTTTTGTCAGCCCCCAGTTACCATAGCAGCCTGAGGGCACTCCAGCCCAGAAGCTAAGCAGAATCAGGCCTGGCTGGCCCCTGAATGGGGAACAGCAGGAAAGACTGGGCCTCTAGGCATTTGGCTTCCTGCCCTTTTTCCACTTTCTGCCATTGTCACAACGTTCCTTAACTGACCCCTGACTCTCAGACTGCTATGGTGTTAAGGAGCTGACTAGAAGGAGCCTCATAAGGAGGTCCAGGACAACAGTGGGGGCAAAAGCAGGGAGAAAACAGAAGGCCAGGAAGTAATCTTGCAGTTTGGAAACGTTGAGGAAAGTGGGTGAAAGTGGAAAGGGAGCCGGAAACCAAAAGCCTCCAGCCCCTGATCTCCTCAGGTAGTCTTTTATACAAGCCGCAGCATGGATTGACCCTGCTTAGCTTTGGGGATGAAGAACCCTCAGTCTGCTATGGTGCCCAGTAGCTGCTGAAACGAACACCACTGGGTGGTCCTGGGCCACAGTGGGGGTGCATGGGGACAAAAAACAAG
Organism: Cacajao melanocephalus; assembly: GCA_963573385.1. Classification (NCBI taxonomy): domain Eukaryota; kingdom Metazoa; phylum Chordata; class Mammalia; order Primates; family Pitheciidae; genus Cacajao; species Cacajao melanocephalus. The sequence goes on along the minus strand of CAUYLG010008042.1, from coordinate 1,161 downwards.
GGGCTAGGGAGTGGTCAGTTGGGAAGCGTTGTGACAAGCAGAAGAACTTGGAAAGGGAGCAGGAAGTCAAAGGCTTCTAGGCCCTTATCACCCCAATATTTCCACCATCCAAGCCCCAGCCAGTCCCAACATTGCTCTGCTCTGAGCTGGGGCAACCTCAAGCAACTATGCATCTGGTATCTCCCATGATGGATCCCCAAGGGGAAGACCCTGGCTGCAGGGTGAAGCCAGTGGACTGGAAATCAAGGGCCAGAGAGTTAGCAAGTGGTTGAAAAGCCTTGTGACAAGCAAAAAACTGGGAGTGAGCAGGAAGACAAAAGCCTCTATCCCCCAGTCTCCCCAAAAAGTTCCCCATCCAAACCCCACTGAGGCCCAACTGTGCTTAGCTTCTAGGCTGGGACACCCTCAGGCTGCTTTGGTGCCCAAGAGCAGTTAGGACAGACCTCCTCAGGGATATTCTAGTATGCGGCGGGGATGCAGGTGTGTGGGAGTGGGAACAGGAAAGCCAGAGTGTCAGAAGGTGGTTGCAAAGCTTTGTGACACGCAGGAGAAATTTGGAAGAAAATTGGAAGCCAAAAGCCTCCAGCCACCATCTTCCCAGGCAGTCCCCTATCCAAGCCCAAGCCAGGCTCAATGCTGCTTAGCTTTTGGCCTGAGGCACCCTCAGGCTGTGATGGCATTCGGTGACATCAGAGACAGACCCCTTAATGGAGGTCCTGGGCCACAACACGGTCACAGGAAATTAGAATAGGGCTGGCCAGAGAGTCAGAGGGCAGTTGGGAAGCATTGCAATAATTGGGGGAAAGCGTGCAAAGAGCAAAAAGCCAAAAGCCTGCAATCCCTGTCTCCCCAGGTGGTCCTCCATCCAAGCCACAGCCAGGCCCATCTCTGCTTAGATCCAGTGCTGGGGAGCCCTCAGGGTGCTAGGGCACCAGGGCTCTACTGGGTCAAACACTTAAGGGGAGGACCCAGGCTGTGACAGGCTTGTAGGCTGACGGAAAAGAGAAGAACTGAGTCAGGGGGTTGTTGTGAAGCGTTGTGACCGCAAGGGAAAGTAAAATGGGAGTGGGAAGGAAAAAAACTTCCAGCTCCTGGTCTCCCAAAGTGGCCCCCCATCCAAACCACAGCCAGGATTAAACCTACTTAGCTTCTGCATTTGAC
>CAUYLG010008041.1:0-22363 GCA_963573385.1 Cacajao melanocephalus | reverse complement strand
GGCGGACGCCCTTTCCCCACAGAGCTAGGCCTTCCCGGGTTCAGCTGTGCTTACTGTGAAACTCTCAGTCCTCAGTGCTTCCAATTGCTGTTCTCCTTGTGGGGATGGGACCAGCTGAGCCCGACTCAGGGGGCACCCAGTCGCATATACTCCACACTGAGAAGCGCTACGCCGCTCCGGGGCACAGGCGAAGCAGCTGCACCGGCCAAAAGAGTCACACTGGCGACCCGTGTGGCTCCTCCGCCGGGAATTTCCCAGTTTGTGTTCCACAGAAATTCGTCTGAAATTGCGGCGTCCACTTGCTCTCTGTGCTTTCACTGGGAGCTACAATCCTGAGCTGTTGTTAATCGGCCATCTTGGATCTCTGCGCCCGGTGATGAAGTTTTTTCTGTTTCTTAGTTTTCCTTTGGCGGACGCCCCTTCCCCGCACAGCTGGACCTTCCCGGTTCAGCTGTGCTTACTGTGAAACTCTCAGTCCTCAGCGCTTCCAATTGCTGTTCTCCTTGTGTGGATGGGACCAGCCGAGCCGGACTCAAAGGGCACCCCATCCCGTATACTCCGCGCTGAGAAGCGCCATGCTGGGGCGCCGGCAAAACAGCCGTGCCGGCCAAAAAAGTCGTGCTGGCGACCCATGTGGCTCCTCCGCCGGGAATCTCCCAGTCTGTGGGCAACAAAAATTCGTCTGAAAGTGCAGCGTCCACTCGCTCTCCGTGCTTTCACTGGGAGCTACAATCCTGAGCTGTTGTTAATCGGCCATCTTGGATCTCTCTCCATGAACAGCTTTTAAATAGAGGTCTCAGTTAAAGCATGGATGAAACATAAATATAACCCTTAATAATTTACATTTGTCCTCTTCTTTCATAACTATTTTTTCCAAATAAAAGATAGATTTTAATATAGAGCTAAATTTAATTGAGTATAGATTAATTGAATGTAACTTCTTAACTCAATTAGCTACACCTGAATATAAATATGGCTGAGCATTTACTTTATTGTAAATATAAACAATATGCCAAAGCAATATAGAAAAACAGAAAAAGATATCTTTTGACTTCCCTGAAGAAGTACAGGTGTTTGTAATTAGACAGCGATTTGAAGAAAGATCAAGTGTCTGCCTGGTAAATCATATGTAGGCTGTCATTGGAGACAGAGGCAGTATTACACACACAGGCTTAGGTAATGGAAGGGCCTGGGGAGAGGGAGGGTGGAGTAGACATGATTTATTATTATGGAGACATGGAGTTTGATATAAAGTGAGCATGAAGAAGACTTGATTTTGGATAGGTGAGTGGGAGCTAGAGAATGATGAATCCTACGTAAAATGCAAAATAGTGTATATTTACATACTGGAGCCATATATATATATATACACACTATACATTATATACTTCTTAAATGGGGGAGCCATTTAAGAAGTCTGAGTAGGAATTGTCATTTTGCTATGTTCACTCTGATAGCAACTGAAGTGTATACTGGAGGAATTACGACTACAGGGTAAGAAATGGCAAAGTCAGGTTTATTCAGAATAATTAACAAAAAAAAGATATTGCGGCAATAAGGGTGGGAGAATAACTATGAATGCTATTGAACTTAAAAATAATTATTGGTAAGGCTGGTCGCAGTGGCTCACACCTGTAATCCCAGCATTTTGGGAGGCTGAGGTGGGCAGGTCATGAGGTCAGGATATTGAGACCATCCTGGCCATGGTGAAACCCCATTTCTACTAAAATAGAAAAATTAGCCGGATGTGGTGGTGTATACTTGTAGTCCCAACTACTCAGGAGGCTGAGGTAGAAGAGTCGCTTGAAATGGGGAGTCGGAGATTGCAGTGAGCCAGGATGGTGCCACTGCACTCCAGCTTGGTGAAAGAGCAAGACTCCATCTCAAAAAATAATAATAATCGGTAAAAAAAAAAATCTAGAAAATTTGGAATTTTAATGACCAGGTTAGCTTATGTAAACATAGAATTTATAGTGCCATTCTTAAAATGGGGAATGAATATAGGATTATTTATAGGGAAAATGGTAGGTTTATCATTACATTTGAGTTACTGATATGGCTTGGCTGTCTCCCTATGTAAATATCACCTTGAGTTGTAATAATCTCCATGTGTCAAGGGTGGGGCCAGGTGGAGATAATTGAATCATGAGGGTAGTTTTCCGGATACTGTTCTCCTAGTAGTGAAGACATCTCAGGGAATCTGATGGTTTTATAAATGGGAATTCCCCTGCACAAGCTCTTGCCTGATGCCATGTAGCACATGGCTTTCCTCCTCATTTGCCTTCTACCATGATTAGGCCTTGCCAGCCATGTGGAACTCTGAGTCAGTTAAACCTCTTTCCTTTGTAAATTACCCAGTCTCAGGTATGTCTTTATTAGCAATGTGAGAACAGACTAATACAGTTGCTTTTGGGCAGAAATGATTTTCAAATATTTAACAACTGGCTTGTCATCACCATGAATCCATCAGTCCATTGTGTGTTCCTGCTGAATATCATTCCTATTAATGGAATGTTGTGACGCAAGAGTCATTTGAAATATGGGCCTTCGGTTCACAAAAGATCATGAACATATGGCTGTGAGAGTCTGTACAGGAGACAGTGGAAGCCATAATAACTGATTGAATTGATTTTGAAGATTAAGATAAAAGAGGGCTGAGAAATGGGAATCAGCAATCAAAAACTAGGCTGAGAAAGAGGTATACACCAAAGTAGTTAAGGCATAGGGAGGTTGGCAGTGGACAAAGGAAAAAAAGATGCTGTTACAAAAAACAAAGTTGGAAAAAGTTTTCAAAAGAAGCATCTGTTGAACACCAGTGCTACAAAAGGTTATCCTCCAGTTTATGGAGAACAGTTTTAACAAAAATCAAATTGTAATATTGTGAGGAAGAATACAATAGCCTGAAGAAGCAACAGAGTGGTTTTAGGTTACTTTTTCTAGAAACTTTTTAATAAGACAGAGAGGTTGTTATGTAGGGGAGGACAGAGTTTTGAAATTTCAAAGAGATGATGATAATAATTGACTGTATTTCTAAAGACTTTTTCTCCTAAAACCTTGTCTGAAAGATTGGCCTTTACTAAAGGATTATCTCACTAAAAAACTTGATATTTGTTCTGTGATGTAAGGCAGCTGGACATTTGTTTTAATCAAATTTGGAGGAACATTCAGCATGCGGACCAATAAAGTTACCTTGAAATTAAAAAGGCAGCCAGCTAAGCAGGTTTTCCCTCCTTGTTAAATATGGTGTAGTTGAAAGATTTCATGTCAGCCCCTCATTGATTTTTTTATTCTTTTCTTATACTGTTACAGTGTCACAGTAACTATGTGTGTGTGTGTGCTAGATTATGTGTGTGAGACATACACTTATATTGCTGTATACCAGGTGACTGATGCAAACTGTAAAATATATCTAGATGATAATACTTAAAGAGAAATCCTATGATGAATCAGAAAAAAAAAAGATAAGAAATTCAGTCTTGTGAACCTGTTTCTGGTCAATGCAACTCCTCCTAATATCTAAGTCTCACGCAGGCTCTAACTATCTAATCATTGTGTTCTGATTAAGAGCTATTTAAGCACAGTGGGCTGTTAGTGCCCAGAAAATTAGAAACAACAGTTTTGCAATATAAAACGCTAAGGAGAAGAACTATAGTTGATTCCTCGAGCCAAAAAATGTTAAGTTACATTTATCTTCTCACCTCTAAGTTTCCAATAATGTCTTTCTGAACTAGCCAGAGCCCCTCCACATGATAAGAGTCCGTAATCCAATGTGTAAGTGCTGACAGGTTGTGTAATGCTTCCTTTAACAAAATCACCCAGAGCTCAGTATGTGAGAAGAGAATGAAACAGTTAGACACTTTCAGTTTTGTGCCTGGGGTGTGAAAAACTCTGCTTCCCCTGATGACCATAAATGATGATAACTTTCAAGGTCTGAGAGTAAATGCCCTCTCTCTGGTGGTAGAAAAACACTTTCCTTGGTAGTGCTTTAATTACTTACACTTTTCAGTGCATGGACTCCTGCTTTTCGGTCTAAGTTAGTTAAGGACACCAAACCTTAATTCCTAGTAAATACAGATGGTACCAGCTATTCTCCTTGCTAAATAAGAGAAGAAATAAAGTAATTATGGAAAGAAATAAATATTGTTAATCTATTAGTAGATTTGTATTTTTATATATGCAGAAGTTGATATAAAATATGTTCTAGAAAGATGCTACCTTTTTCAGATGCAAATCAATCACTAAGATTAAAAACAGATGTGTAATGGCATGTACTATTATACTAGATTGGAATTTTTGAAGAATTAATGACTGACTCTAAAAATCTAAACTTTCATCTCAATTTTCAAATTTATAATTTCAACATAGTAAAGAAGTGAAATAATTAAAAAATTTTAATTTCTAGTGTAGTCAATCCATTTAAAAATAAGGACACTGGTAAAGCAAATAAGTATTATGCACTTCAGGTATGTTCAAGAGACTGACTTACAAAGTCAGTAATTAGTTGGCTACATTCACTTTTATAAAAAGGCCTGTCGATCATTAGCCATCAAAATCTTTTAGCCAAAGAAAATTACTGTTTAATTAATAGTCTAATCATAAAAACAGTATTCTCTTTAAGAATTTGTGAGAGACTCCTGGAGAACAAATGAAAAAAGAAACCACTTCAGCGATCTGTAGAAAATTTGGGTAGTTTATATTACTTGTCTCAGCTTATCGTCAAGTTAGAGACATTATATGTATCAAATGGCACTTCACTAGATGTGTTTATGCTATTCTATTAGAGGATGCTTGCCAACCTTTTTGAGCTCTTCAAAGACACTTGTCTAATGAACACAAAAATATTAGAAAAAATTGAAATGCACCATTGAAGAGATCAAGAAAAGTAACAACATTCAACACTTTTGAGTTTTGTGAATTATGGAGAAAAAAGTTAATCATTACCCACCCTTATTTTCTGTCCAACAATGTATCAAAAGAGAATCATTATGCAATAAATATGCCTCTTAAATAGCCATTTATAGGAGTCCACTTATTGATGAACATAAACCCAAATCTCTGATAAACATAAAGTAATAAAGACATCAAGGTTTCACTGCCATGTTTTAAAATCCATTGTTCCTTCTAGAGGTTATGTGGTAACTGATCCATTCATTCATTCATCTGCTTATTCTACTTAGCTACCATTTGAACTTGGGCATCTGGTATCTATTCTGTTGACAGCACTTAATCACAAATCAAGAAAATATCAGATGCAGACTCATCCAATAAGAATTATGTCCCATTCCTTGTACATATCAAAATTACTTTCAATTTATACCTACATGAGGACCTGCCTTTTTTTTTTTTTTTTTTTTTTTTTTTTGAGACAGGGTCTCACTTTTGTCACCCAGGCTGTAGTGCAATCTCGGCTCACGGCAGCCTCAACCTCCTGGGCTCAAGCAATCCTCCCACCTCAGCCCCCGTAAGAAGCTGGGACTATAGGCACATACCACCATGCCCTGCCATTTTAATTTAGTGTTTTATTTTTTGTAGAAATGGGGTTTCTCCATATTGCCCAGGCTTGTCTCAAACTCCTGAGTGCAAACAATCCATCTGCTTCAGCCTCCCAAAATTCTAGGATTACAAGCATGAGCCGCCCACCATGCCCAGCCAGGCCTTGCTTTAGTCAGGCAATAATCCACCATGGATTGGACCCCATTTCCTGGAGCAGCAGAAACAGCTCTTACCCAACAGAAAGAAACATCTTTTCCCACCAACCCACTTTTTCCAATCCACCACTCTTCCATTTTTTTTCTACTCTGATGCATCTTTTTTTCAGTTCTGCATCTATATCTTCCTGTCCTTATAAAACTCTTGAATGACAATAGTCTAGAAGATCCTGTCCCTGGATCTGTCTCCACTCAAGATCTTCTCTTAATCTGTGTATTTTCAGCATCCCTAGGACCTCTGTTTGATCTCTCCATTTGTGTGTGCTTCTTTTTTGAAAAGGTCTCCATTCATTTAATCATACTTTTCGCTATTCAAGTACTCTCTGGCTTAGATCCACCACTGTATCTATGTCACCCTAATTATTTAATCTTATTAGAAAATGCAGAAATAAGTTGTATTTTTGCACATATACACCTATGAAGATGTGAGGAGGAGATGTCAAGCATCAGTCTGAGACTTCTGGATTAAGTAACTAAATGGAGGTGACAGTCATCACTAAGATGGGGAAGATTTGAGAAGAAAATATTTAGGGGAGAATGACAAGATAATTAGTTTGGCCACTTTTAAGTTTGAGGTGTTTCTGAGGCTTGCAGGGAAAGTTACCAGGTTAACACTTATATTCATGACTCAGGAAGTTCTCAGGCTGTAGTATTTAAACACTTGAGGCCAGATGATATAACAACCTCAGGAGAGAGTGAAGAGAATAAGATAGACCCAGAACAAAATTTTGAGTAAATCTGACATTTAATAAGAAAATAATTCAATATCAGGCAGAAAAATAGTCAGAGGGGCAAGGCACAGCCTTTCATAAAATGTGTTATCATTGAAGCAAGAAGAACAGAAAGTTTTGAGAAGGAGAGACTGTTTAATCTTGCTGCAGTGAGGTCCAGCAAGAATTGGGCTAAAACTTAAACTAAAAAAAAAAAAAAAAAATAGGATAAGAGCTGAAAGGCATCCATTGGATTCTTTGATATGGGTATTATTGATACACTTATAAAAGAAATGACCACCTCTATTTAAGTCCATGATGATGGGTAAAGGAACACCATCTGTATTGTTTAAAGAACTAATGCTTTCCTCTGACAAAAAGGGGATATTTTAGGTGTATTTGCTTACTGTTAACTGATAAATTTGTAAATTGCAACTGCAGGGAAGATGTTTACTACATATATAGTTTTTCTAAATATGCATTAAAAATCATTGTGGTATCACTTAGAAAGTCGAAGATGTGCATGTCTCAAACAACAAAATTTTCCTGTTTAGGTGAAATTCCTTGATGTATATATAAAGAGACATGGTACTGGAATGTTCATAACAAAAGTATTTGTAACATAAAAAGTGAAAACAATAACGTCCATTTACAGGAGTATGTATATTGTATATACTTCAAATATATGCAGTAGTGAAAATCACAGACTCTCAGCTGTGCACATCAACATGAACACATCTCAAAAAAATAATGCGGAAGAGAAAAAAGAAAATAATGAACAGATTCACCTTATATAAATTCCCCCAAATAGGAAAACCTAAACAATATGTAATCTCTGATATATTTGTGTGTGTATATGTGTGTGTAAATACATATACACATGTATAAATAAATATGTATATATATACAAACACACACATATATACACATGTATATTTGGTAGATTATAAAGATATAAAGGACTAGGAAACTCAGAAATCAGTAAAAGGACAACTAGGTAAGAATGGAGAAGAGATAAAAGAGCAGTTCTCAAGATTCAAAGCAGGTGTCACCCTTGCTCATAATATCTTATACTACTTATGTAGAGAGTACATGCATGTTCATTTTATCATTAGTGTTTAAAATACTCATATCCTCATATCCATTATATATTTGTATGCATATACACCTGTGGAGGTTATAGATGTAATATCTGTGTTGTAATCCATATTTTTTAAAGTGCCTGTGTTATAACAATCAGTACTAAAATTAATTGATGTGTAGCAATTCAATTTTACCAGATTCATACCAATAACTATATTAAGTTAGATATTCCAACTTTGATTTTATGATGTTGTAGTCTTGTTTCTATTTAGCTTGTTGATTTGTTTTGGTTTTATAATTATCTGAGGCAATGAATATAAAAAAAATTGTTTCTGACTTTATATTTGACATGAAGTGTATAAACTAGTAATATTCTACTAAAATTATTAGTAAGGGAATACTGAAGATTTCTGAAAGTTTTTTTCCTGTGAGAAATGTCAGTACGTCACTCAGCTTTGGGCAGTATCAGTATTGAGTTTGAAAAGTGAGGCTGTAAATGAAAAGAAACTAGATAGAAGGCCAAGGAGTTTCTTACAGCTATTACACATGAGGTGATTATTGAAATCTCAAATGCAAATTAACATATTTATATTTGTTTTTACAAATTCTTGTTTCAAGCATATGGTTATTAAGCATGCTTCAAAGCCTTTTGGTATGCAAACCAAACTCTTTACCGTCAAATAGAATGATGTCTATAATGTAATGCTCTGTAACTCTGCCTGGAATAAATAAATTTTAAAGTTGCAAATCGGCAAATACCACTATGAGGGGGAAAAAATCTATATTTTAATAAATTTATATTCTTTTTCCAGATACAATTTTGGTTGATAGAAAAAATACAGGCTTGAAACAAGGACACCTGATTTTTAATCATGTGTCAGCCAAAAAATAGTAAGTTTTGTGACACTGTTAACCATTACTTGAAATCTCTTTCCCCTAAACTACTCTTCCATAAATGATGAAGTTGGACTACAGTTTTTAAAGTTTATATCAGCTCAAGATGATTCTATGCATTTATATGTATGCATATATACATATATATGTAACATACCATTTCCTCAGCATATAATTGCAGAGGCATTCTTTGTATTAAGATATTATCCCAGTACAAATTCTATTGTGTTCCCCTCACCTAGGATCACCTCACTTTCATGTGATATCCCTGAGGACACTTCTTGAGAAACTCCCATCTGGTGTTCCTTCTGTTCCTGCCTAAATTTTCATTTAATTGTAAAAGATGTCCAAGGCTTTTCATTTTAAAACTAACAAAAACAAATCAACAAAACCATACAATAACACATCTCAGGTCTATAGTTTAAACTTAGAAATAAATTAAAGAAAAAAATAGAGACAAATGGATATATATTCACTTTTTTTCTATGTTAACAGATTTATTAAAATCAAAGTCCTTCAATATTCCCTTGCAAGTGGTTAGGGAAAAAATGGGTAAAGTAAAGCAAGAAGTAATCTGGTTGATATTAGTTAGGGAATTCTAGTAATATAGATCACAATTTTAAAGCTCTATTTAATTTTGCAATGTAGTCTATGTAACTCAACAGTGAGTAAAATAAAATCAATTTTTGGCTTAAGTGCTTTGGGGCTATTAATTTGGGAGAGAGTTTTCTAGTGAAATTGAAGGACTTAAGGCTAATTCAGCCAAAGACTATAGAAAAGAATCCCCAGGTGAATGATCTCACGTAAGAAAATCATAATGTAAAATTCAAGGAGGCTGGAAACTCAAAAAATATGTGAAGCATGAATTTAGAGAATTTGCAGCATAATCCATAAAGATGAAAATAAAGTACTTTGTAAAGTCAATTGTAAAATATTACATAATCTGAAGTTATTAAAACTGCCTTTATCAGTAACTACACTGGCTTCTTCAAAGGCAGAGACAGAACCACATCTAGTGACAGGGCATGATAAGACAAAACTAGCTTTCTGATAATTAAAAACCAATCCTCTTAGTGCTAAGACTTTGCAAACTTAAGGTTTTTGAGATATGCTCCATTTTCTTCATGACATGCAATAGTGCTTTCTTAGGAACTCAGTAATATCAATACAAAAGTGCTAGTTCAAAAGGGCCAGTAGAGATATGGCATTAAGAATTGTAGATCTGGAGTTGGAAACGTAGCTCCCTCAATTCATTGCCATAGTGCCTTGGGCAAGCCATTTACCCTTGCTTGGCTTTTTTTTCACCTACAAAATAGAGACTCTACCTTCTTAAGGTTGTAGGAAGAATGATTAAGATATTGCACATTGAACATTTAATAACTGTTATTCTTTACTATTAAGTTTCCCTCCAGCATTGATATTTCATTAAACTCTGTGCTAATCAAACATAAAAAGTAATTTTTGAAGTTATTTCTAGTCCTATATAATCGATATTACATGTAATATGGATTATATAGGATATACTCTGAAAATGAAAGTTTAGAGATTGGCTGTGATGCACAAATAGATGCTCGTGTTATAAAGCATTTGATCCTAGTTCATAGGCTAAATATTAATAATTTTTACACATTTAGTTTAAAAATAATTATCATTTTGCTTTTCTAAAATGCTCACCATGTTTCATTTTTATGTCACTTAGAAAAACAGGTTAATGAATATTCAGCCTCCTGATATTTAAGGCAGTATAACTTGTCTACTTTTCTAGAAGAAGAAAACAAAAATTATTTTCTATACTTCCATGAAATCTTATTCTTCACTGCCACTGCCATTGTCTTCTGACTGTTCCTTAGGCTTCGACACTTTATCCCTTAGTTTTTGTTATTAAAGGGAGGAAACACATCATGTATACAACACTAAGGGACATTCATGCACTCATTTATTCAACAAGTAAGCAAGCATTCTGGAGCATGTAGCTTTTTATTTTTTTATGTTTTTTTTTTTTTGTCTGGGTCAGCTGTAAGGTCATTACAAATACCAGCTCATTTAACTATTACAAAAACCGAGTAAATAGGGACTTACACATATTTCACAGCTGAAGAAATTGAAGCATAGCAAGAACAAGCAATTTGCTCAAGCTTGTACAACTAGTCAATGATGAAATGAGTATTTGAACCCAGTCAGCACAGCTCCAGAATCCACTTTATTGTAAATCTCACTTGCTTTGGTTATTAGACTACAATGGAGAGACGGGATCTGATGTTTCAATCGTGTAAGATCATTTTAGAAGATCATTTGTTTACTAAAAAAATTAAAAATGCAACTTTATAAAATGCCTTTATTTATAAAATTATTGTCCTTCTAATAGTAGTCAGTAGTTATTAAGTACATTCCCTTTTGTAAATACTCATAGAAATACTTCACATTTACTGTCTCATTAATATTTTAAGTAGCTCTTTGCGGTAAGTAATATTAGTATCTCAATTTCACAGATAAGGGAATTGAAGCTCACAGGGGCTGAATGGTCTGGCTTTCGATACACAGTTATTGAATACTAGGGCCAAAATTTAAACCCACACTTTTAAAACGTAGGCTATACTGACTCACTACAAATAGCAAAGTCAAACACCTTTTACCAAACCATTGTTTTTTGGTCTACTTTAATGAGAGAATTTTAATGTAATGTCTGTTTTAAACAAAATTTTTAAAACATTTAGGATTATAATAAATTGAAAAATCCTAATAAGTTTCCTTGAATTCACTATCTATGGACTCTCCTTTTGAATCAGTTCATATTCTGGAAAACATCTTAATTCATTAGTATGACTTTTTCAAAAGAAGACTTTTCAAAAGAAGACATTTATGCAGCCCACGAACATATGAATAAAAAGCTCATCATCACTGGTCATTAGAGAAATGCAAATCAAAACCACATTGAGATACCATCGCATGCCAGTTAGAATGGCGATCACTAAAAAATCTGGAGACAACAGATGCTGGAGAGGATGTGGAGAAATAGGAACACTTTTACACTGTTGGTGGGAGTGTAAGTTAGTTCAACCATTGTGGAAGACGGTGTGGCAATTTCTCAAGGATTTAGAAATGGAAATACCATTTGACCCAGCAATCCTGTTACTGAGTATATATCCAAAGGATTATAAATCATTCTATTATAAAGACACATGTACACGTATGTTTATTGCAGCACTGTTTACAATAGCAAAGACTTGGAACCAACCCAAATGCTCATCAATGATAGACTGGATAAAGAAAATGTGGCACATATACACCACGGAATACTATAAGCCATAAAAAAGGATGAGATTATGTCCTTCTCAGGGACGTGGATGAATCTGGAAACCATCATTCTCAGTAAACTGACACAAGAACAGAAAACCAAATACCACATGTTCTCACTCATAAATGGGTGTTGAACAATGAGAACACATGGACACAGGGAGGGGAACATCACACACCAGGGCCTGTTGCAGGGTGGGGGAGCTAGGGGAGGATTAGCAGGGAGTGGAGAGATTGAAGAGGGATAACATTAGGAGAAATACCTAATGTAGATGACAGGGTGATGGATACAGCAGACCACCATGGCATATGTATACCTACATAACAATCCTGCATGGTCTGCACATGTACCCCAGAACTAAAGTATAATAAAATAAAAATAAAACAAATGAGAATATCATTTATTAATCCAACAAGTCTGTCTGGCTGTCTACCTATCTATCCATCATTCCATCATCTATCTATCTATTCATCCAGCTAGAGAGTATCCACTATGTGCCAGGCATTATTCTGTGGTTGAGATAATTGCTGAATATTCATTGCTGAATAATCTCCATCTTCCTAGATCTTATGCATGAATGAAAATATTCACAAAACCTTTTTCTGCCTTCTCAGGGTCGGGTCAGTGTTTTAAGGTGAAGTAGTGGGTGCAGTCCAATATAACAACCAGGTTTCCATTCTGGGCTGATTAAGTAGCTGAGGAAACTTACCCTGAAATAGAAAATATAAGAAAGGAAGCAAGTTGATGACAAAAGATGACAAATTCACGTTTAAAAAAATAAATTTTATTATGTATATTTGAGGCTTGTCATAAGCCTCAAATGACAAATCCACTTTTGTACCAGTTAGTCTAAAGTGCCTGTAGGAAAATCAGGTTGAGATTTCCCTGAGACAGTGACTCCAGCCCAGAGATAATGTCTGATGGGTTAGCTGTAAGGGAAACAATGAGAGGGAATGTGATTATCCTAGAGAGAGTACAGAATTCTAAAACCACCTCTCAGATAACAAAATAGCTCAGGCCCATCACATACCTTCTAGAAATTGTTGGAATTCTCAGTGTGTATGGTACAGACAGAGAAGTTTCTAAAATATTATATCACTGACTTATTTCAAATTCTTTAGCCTTCTTTTATTCCAGTTTGCTAACACTAACTTTTCCCCAGTCCTTGATTTGCCTGGGTTTTATATCTATCCTCAGGTTTGCATTTCCATATAGTTTTCCCCAGACCTCATTTTTGTCTGTCCTTTGGTGTGAGTTCTTTTCTCTCTCTACCTACAAGACCACCTCTAATTGCTCCCAGGAAGCTCCTGTCGTCCTGTCCTCCAATTCCTTAAAGGTTTCCCTGACAAGGAAGTCTGAGTTAACCTCCCCTGAACAGGATTCCACAAAAACCTGTATTTGTGTCTATTCTAGCAAATATCATCTTGTTTTTACTGCAATCATCACTGTGTCTTCTGTCTTCTTCCACTATGGTGCATACCCTTTGAAATGATAGATCTCTCTTATTTTGCTTTTTAATCTTCATGGTTTATATGTGCCTCTAGAAGGACTCACTATTTTTTATTGAGTAGAAGGCTACTGAATATAATTTTATTTTTAGATTGTATTTATTCAATGCAATAGAATTTAGTTTGCATTAGGCTCACTGGTAAAAATGAAAGAAAACACAGCTGTTGACAAAAGGATAGTCTTGAACTGATTTGGTATCATTTGTCTTATTTCAGATTGTGTACATAGAGCCTTATACAGAACGTATCATTTTTTAAACTTTCAAATATATCTTTGCTTTTATCAGTCTCCTTTCATTTGTACTTCTCTAAAAAACCTATTAATACAAAGTGGAGAATATAATCTATAATAATCAAACCTCTCCTTTGCTCTTCATTCTTACTACGATTGGCCAGAATTCTCTCTTGTTATAAACTGTCTTGAGTCAGTTTGTCTCTGCAGCTGTCTTCAGGATTTCTGTAAGTGCCTGAAGACTCTGGTAGGTAAACAGTATCTATTATAACTCCTACCCCACAACCTCACCTGCATGTGGTATATTACAAAGAAAGCAAGCCTAGATTAAACTCTGTCCAACATGCAAACATATATTAGCCAAGAGGTATAAAATAGTCAATACCACCCTTTCTTTTAGCCTGGAAAAATCGCACACTGTCCTTAAGCTCTTTAGCTCATCTTTTCAATGACGAGTTAATTTTTTTTTATTGTACTTTAGGTTGTGGGGTACATGTGCAGATCATGCAGGGTTGTTGCATAGGTGCATACATAACCAGGTGGTTTGCTGCCTCCATTCCTCCTTCATCTATATTCAGCATTTCTCCCCACGTTATCTCTCCTCAGCCTCCCCACCCCCCAGTGTCCCTCCCCACCCATCAGTGTCCCTCCCCTCACCCCCCACAACTGACCCCAGTGTGTGATGCTCTTCTCCCTGAGTCCGCAAGTTCTCATTGTTCAACATCTGCCTATGAGTGAAACGTGGTGTTTGATTTTCTGTTCTTGTGTCCGTCTGCTGAGAATGAGGGTTTCCAGATTCATCCATGTCCCTAAAAAGGACACGAACTCATTGTTTTTTATGGCTGCATAGTATTCCAAGGTGTATATATGCCACATTTTCCTTGTGTAGTCTATCATTGATGGGCATTTGGGTTGGTTCCAGGTCTTTGCTATTGTAAATAGTGCCACAATGAACATATGTGTGCATGTGTCTTTATAATAGAATGATATATAATCCTTTGGGTATATACTCAGTAATGGGATTGCTGAGTCAAATGGAATTTCGATTTCTAGGTCCTTGAGGAATCACCACACTGTCTCCCACAATGGTTGAACTAGTTTACACTCCCACCAACAATGTAAAAATGTTCCTATTTCTCCATATCCTCTCCAGCATCTGTTGTCTCCAGATTTTTTAATGATTGCCATTCTAACTGGTATGAGATGGTATCTCAATGTAGTTTTGATTTGCATTTCTCTAATGACCAGTGATGATGAGCATTATTTCATATGTTTGTTGGCCTCATATATGTCTTCTTTTGAAAAGTGTCTGTTCATATACTTCACTCATGTTTAAATGGGTTTTTGTTTTTTTCTTGTAAATCTGTTTTAGTTCTTTGTAGATTCTGGATATTAACCCTTTGTCAGATGGGTAGATTGCAAACATTTTTTCCCATTCTGTTGGTTGTCAGTTTGCTCTAATGATTGTTCCTTCTGCTGTAAAGAAACTCTGGAGTTTAATTAGATCCCGTTTGTCTGTGTTGGCTTTTATTGCCAACGCTTTTGATGTTTTAGTCATGAAGTCCTTGCCTATGCCTATGTCCTGAATGGTTTTGCCTAGGTTTTCTTCTAGGGTTTTTATGGTGTTAGGTCTTACATTTAAGTCTTTAATCCATCTGGAGTTAATTTTAGTGTAAGGTGTCAGGAAGGGGTCCAGTTTCTGCTTTCTGCACATGGTTAGCCAGTTGTTCCAATACCATTTATTAAACAGGGGATCCTTTCCCCATTGCTTGTTTTTCCTGGGTTTGTCAAAGATCAGATGGTTGTAGATGTGTGGCATTGCCTCTGAGGCCTCTGTTCTGTTCCACTGGTCTATATCTCTGTTTTGGTACCAGTATCATGCTATTTTGATTACTGTAGCCTTGTAGTATAGTTTGAAGTCAGGTAGCATAATGCCTCCAGCTTTGTTCTTTTTGCTTAGAATTGACTTGGCTATGCAGGCTCTCTTTTGGTTCCAAATGAAGTTTAAGGTGGTTTTTTCCAGTCCTGTGAAGAGGGTCATAGGTAGCTTGATGGGGATAGCGCTGAATCTATTAATTACTTTGGGCAGTATGGCCATTTTCACAATATTGATTCTTTCTAACCATGAGCATGGAATGTTTCTCCATCTGTTTGTGTCCTCTCTTATTTCGTTGAGCAGTGGTTTGTAGTTCTCCTTGAAGAGGTCCTTTACATCCTTCGTTAGTTGTATTTCTAGCTATTTTATTCTCTTTGTAGCAATTGTGAGTGCAGTTTGTTCTTGATTTGGTTCTCTTTAAGTCTGTTATTGGTGTATAGGAATGCTTGTGATTTCTGCACATTGATTTTGTATCCTGAGACTTTGCTGATGTTGTTTATCAGTTTCAGGAGATTTTGGGCTGAGACAATAGGGTCTTCTAAATACACAGTCATGTCATCTGCAGATAGAGACAATTTGACTTCCTCCTTTCCTAATTGGATACCCTTTATTTCTTTTTCTTGCCTGATTGCTCTGGCTAGAACTTCCAATACTATATTGAATAGGACTGGTGAGAGAGGGCAACCTGGTCTAGTGCCAGATTTCAGAGGGAATGCTTCCAGTTTTTGCCCATTTCGTATGATATTGGCTGTGGGTTTGTCATAAATAGCTTTTATTATTTTGAGATACGTTCCATCAATACCTAGTTTATTGAGATTTTTAGCATAAAGGGCTATTGAATTTTGTTGAAGGACTTCCCTGCATCTACTGAGATAATCATGTGGTTTTTGTCTTTGGTTCTGTTTATGTGATGGATTATGTTGGTAGATTTGTGTATGTTGAACCAGCCTTGCATCCCCAGGATGAAGCCTACTCGATCGTGATGGATCAGTTTTTTGATGTGCTGTTGCATTCGGTTTGCCAGTATTTTGTTGAAGATTTTTGCATCAATGTTTATCATGGATATTGGCCTGAAGTTTTCTTTTTTAGTTGTGTCTCTGCCAGGTTTTGGTATCAGGATGATGTTGGTCTCATAAAATGATGTGGGAAGGATTCTCTCTTTTTATATTGTTTGGAATAGTTTCAGAAGGAATGGTACCAGCTCCTCTTTGTACGTCTGGTAGAATTTGGCTGTGAACCCATCTGGACGTGAACTTTTTTTGATTGGTAGGCTATTAATTGCTGCTTCAACTTCAGACCTTGATTTTGGTCTGTTGAGGGTTTCAACCTTTTTCTGATTTCGTCTTAGTAAGGTGCAAATGACCAAGAATCTATCCATTTCTTCCAGATTTACTGGTTTACATGCATAAAGTTGTTTGTAGTAATCTCTGATTGTAGTCTGTATTTCTGTGGAATCGGTGGTGATATCCCCTTTATCGTTTTTTTATTGCATCTATTTGATTCTTCTCTCTTTTCTCTTTTATTAATCTGGCTAGCCATCTGTCTATTTTGTTGATCTTTTCAAAATCCAACTCCTGGATTTACGGATTTTTTGAAAGGTGTTTTGTGTCTCTCTGTCCTTCAGTTCTGCTCTGACCTCAGTTATTTCTTGTCTTCTGCTAGCTTTTGAGTTTTTTTCATCTTGCTTCTCTAGCTCTTTCAATTTTGATGATAGGGTGTTGATTTTAGATCTTTCCTCACTTCTCATGTGGGCATTTATTGCTATAAACTTCCCTCTAGACACTGCTTTAAATGTGTCCCAGAGATTCTGGTATGTTGTGTCTTCGTTCTCATTGGTTTCGAAGAACAGAAAAATGTGTTTTCTACTTTTGTTCAATGAGATAGCCTATCATGTCAATTAGCTTAAATTGGTTGATAATGTTGTTCCTTACTGATTTTTTCTGTCTTCTTGTTCTACTGATTGAGAAGTACCAACACCTCCAATTTTAATTGTGAGTTTGTCTGCTCTTCCTTTTAATTTGATTAGTTTTTACTTAAAGTTGGTCTTTTTTTTAAAAATACAATTGGGCAATCTCTATATTTTAATTGATGAGTTTAGACCATCTATAATTAGTGTGGTTTTTAATATGGTGGCTTTAAAATCTACCATCTAGATAGCTGTTTTCTATTTTTCCATCTATTTTTTAACTTTTTCCTGTTTTTCTGCTTTGTTAGAATAACTAAGTATATCTTATGATCTATTTTATTGCCACTATTTGCTTATTTTTTATACCTTTTATTTTTTAATGTGTTAGTGTTTGCCCATAGTTTTATAGTATATCAATTTGTATATTTGTAATTAATCAGAGTCCACTTTCAAATAATATACTTCTTCGTGTGTAGTTTCATGATCTTACAACCTTACTAGTATTTTCCCAATTCTTTTCTTTAATTCTTTGTGTAATTGTTATTATATATTTTACTTTTGTGTATAATACAAATACATAATATATTACTGATGTGTTTTGCTTTAGATAATCAGTTATTTTTTAGAACCATTAAAAATAATAAAAAATAGGCCAGGCCCAGTGGCTTATGCCTGTAATCCCAGGACTTCAGGAGGCTGAGGTGGGTAGATCATGAGGTCAGGAGATCGAGACCATCCTGGCTAACATGGTGAAACCCTGGATCTATGAAAAATACAAAAATTAGCTGGGCATATTGGCGCACACCTGTAATCCCAGTTACTCAGGAGGCTGAGGCAGGAGAATCACTTGAACCAGGGAGGTGGAGGTTGCAGTGAGCCAAGATCGCACCACTGCACTCCAGCCTGGGTGACAGAGTGATACTCCAACACAAAAAATATATATAATAATAATAATAAATTATTATTATTCATTTATTATTATAATATTATTAAAATATTATTAAAATTATTATTGAATATTATTAAATATTATTAAAATATTATTATTATAATTATTATTATTACTCTTCATTTATTCTATTTCAAATGTTTGCCATTTCTTTGTGTGGATCAAGATTTCTGTCTGGTATCATACTGCTTTTGCCTAAAAAAAATCTTTAATACTTCTTGTACTTCAGGTCTTCTGGAAATATTCTCTCAGTTTTTGTTTGTCTGAGAAAGTGTTTGTCCTTAATTTTTGACAGATATTTTTGCTGGTTATAGAATTCCAGTTTTTTTTTTCTTTTTGCGCTTTAAATATTCACTTTATTATCTTCTGGCTTGTTTAGTTTCTGACAAGAAATCTCTTAGAATTCCTATCTTTGTTCCCTTATATGTAATGTATTTTTTTTCCTTGCTCTGTTAAAGTTTTTTGTTTCTTTTTTCTTCACTTGTCTGGTGTATTCAGCAGTTTTAATATGATATTCCTAGCGATTTTTTTTTCTTTTGTCTCTTGACAGTATTGTTTTCTTCTTTCTTTTTCATATGCCTTATAATTTTTTTTTAAAAAGATAAACATCTTATATAGGATAGTATTAACTGTAAATAGCTTTTATGGCCTGGAAAGGGCACACTTTTCCTTCTGCTAGGAATTTAGTAAACTAGGTTTGGAATTTGTCGTTATAATTTAAACCCTCAGTACACTGAAGACTTAAAACTCCTCTAGTTTTGCCTTGTGTTTAGGGTAGGAGCTGGTTTATCAAAGGGCTTTTATTAATGTCTTCTCCATCCTCACTTTTGCATCTTCTCTTTGAGTTGTGCCTCAGAGAGAGTCTCTCTGCATGCTCGTGTTCCCCTCTCAGTAATATTCTATTATGAGTTGTTACTTGCTGCTTGCCTCCCTGTTGATGGGAAGTGGAGGAGTAGTGGAGATACATTGTCAGTCATGTCATTCTAACTAGACAGCCTTAGACAGGTACTGTGTCCTGGATCTCAAGGTTGTGGTGTACTCAGTGCTTTTGTTTCCTCTTCTAGGGGTCATTCTTGCCCTGTCCCCAAGACAGAGGACTCATCCGTTTAATTCACTCAGCTGTAGTGCCTTAAGGGATCCCAGGGAGGTCCATGAAGAACAGCTTGCAAATGGGTTCGGATTTCCTGTAGATCTGCTTTCCCTTAGGGGTCCTATATTCTCTTACTTGCCCACACTTGGCGTTTCCCTATTTGTTAACAATTTTGGCTGAATTCATCTTGTTTGACAGCACTGGCAAGCGCTCATGATGCATCTCTTCTTGCAGGCACCTGTCTGTCCTTAGAAAGTTGTTTCTGTTACCTCAACACTCTCTGATGGCTTCAAGAAAAGTTTTGGATGTGCTGCTGATCTGGCTATTATTTTTCCTGTAAGTGTGGGAGTGATGCCTGGCAGTTTTCTCCATCTCAAGCAGAAACCAGAAGTCTTGCCACGTACTCTTAAGCCTCCCTGACTTTGCATATGTTGTTCCTCCCATTTCCTCAACTTGGCAGTCCCCGACCTGCCTTAATTCCTGTGACCTGATGTTCTCAGCTTCTCAAAACATCAGAAGATTTACAGAGAGATTAAATCATTAAGTTACTTCATGGTTTCATAGGGAAAAGTCAGGATTTATGGTTGGAAGACTAGAATTTTACTCTCAGCTCTATTCTTGTCAAGTCCCTTGCCATTTCTGGGCCTCAGTTTTCTTATTTGTAAAGTAGGAATGCTGATATCTGCCCAACCTACTTTGCCAGATGAAATAATGTGTGCGGCAATGCCTGACACACTTTTAAAACTCGTTCCAGCCTATCAACCCAGCAACAGGGATGCCCTGAAGAAAACCTCACATTTCTCAGCAATTCAAGAGGGTTAGTTGCCTAGAGGGAGCTGGTCTGGGCTTGTGTCAGAGTGAAATCTCCAGTGAAACAAATACTGCTATCAGCCATCAGCCATGCAGTAGAAAAGGGTGAAGAAAAAGGCAGATCTGGCCCTGGAAATAAACATATTTCCTTGTTTTACTTATAGACTTTATTGCCAAATGCTAAGGAAAATAGATTGATTTCTATCTTTACTGATATGTTAAAATTGCTGCAACTCCTCACATTACCAAATAGATTTACTGTATAAATTGGAACATAATTGGTACTTCAGACAGGTCACAAATTCACTTTGGCAAGAGAATATCACTCACCATACATTGATTATAAAAATTAGTTAATTCAAGACAAACATTGCATTGTCTGATTTCTGGCACTGATCCTTCCAAATCTTCCATACATTACTGCTATTGAGCTAAAAGATAGATATCTATCCGGTCACTTGTTTCTCTGCAGGCCTGATTTAGATGATACTTATGCTAGTGCATCCACCAGGAAGAGATAGATCTCATTTATTAAATCTGCCATGTGGGAATCTAAATGATGGGATTTAGTAATATCGCACTAATCTGTTGCTTTTATTTACTGCTCCCTGTCTTTCTGGTATAAGTCTTCTCATGGAGAATGTCTACTAATTCATTCAATTTTGGCTTTCCTCATGAGGAGCTGGGGCAAAATACATCCTCATAAAAGCCAGCATTATCTGAGTGCCACTATGTAGTGGACAGTATCAGTGCTCCACCCAGATCACCTTGAATAACTTTGTAATGGTGGTGGTGGTATGTTTGTCTTTGTGTTTGTGTGCATGTGTGTATAAGGGACACAAAAGGTACGGCAACCTGGACTTTGGTGTGCTTTCACTTTCAACAGCCAGAACCTACAGCTCTTTTTTTGGGTATTACTGTCAGACTACTTTCTTCAGGCTGCTGGAGCCTGCTTTGCCACACAGAGAGGCAGAGGTGCCTGGGCATTTATGCTCCCAAGGGGTGGCCCTTGACCAATAACTGATGGGTTCAGTAGCATGAAAGCTGTGTGCGCTTGGCACAGGTGTAACTTGCCCTCCAGAATTGCCCTGTAGAATCAAGCTGAAGCCTCTTTCTATGAACTTGACCCAAAATTGCACCTTTGCTTGGCTTCATCCCCTTCCATGCCTGTTTTCCCCATGCTCTTAATGGGTCTTCCTGGGAGCACTTAATGAATCACATGTACATGAATCTTTGTGTAAGGGTTGGCTTCCAGGGGATGTGATCTGACACTTGAGTCCACTATCTCATTAAATATTCATAATAAACTCTATGTTAAGTTTGTGTCCATTGTCCCACTTAATCTTTGTGATAAACCTTACATGTTAAATATCATTATTTCCCTCATTTTATGCATGAGGATATGACCCTCAAAGGGTCAAGGGAATTGGCCACCAGTATTCCAGTTATCTATTGCTGCATTAAGAAAATCCCCAAACTGAATAGCTTGAAACAATAACAGTCATTTATTTTGTTCATACATCTGTAATTTGGATAGAGTTTGGTGGGGCCAGCTCAACTCTATGAGTGTAAGCTGGAACACCTCCACTGGAATTAGATAATCTAAGTCCAGCAAGGATTATTCACACAGCTGGCAAGTGGATGCATGCAAGCTCTTAGTTTCTATGTGGGCCTCACTATGGGGTATCTTGGGCTTCCTCACAGCATGGTGGCTGGGATCCAATGTAAGCATCTTAAGAGACAGGAAGTAGAAAATAGTTTCTTAAAGCCTGGGCCTGAAAACTGGCATAGCCTCACTTTTGCTGTATTCCTTTGATTAAAACAGTCACATAGTCCAGAATGTATATCGACTTTTTGATGGGAAGAATGTCAAAGAATTTTGGAGCCACATTTTTATTTATTACAAAATTCTGTACATACTTAATGTATACAATTTTAAAAGTTTGTAAATATGAAAAAACCCATGACACTATCACTACATTCAAGGTAATAAACATATTCATCACCTCCAAAAGTTTTCTTGTGTTCCCTCATTTTTGTGTTAAGAACATTTAGCAAGAGATCTACCTAAGAGGTAATTTTTTTTTTTTTTGAGACAGAGTCACCCTCTGTCACCCATACTGGAATGCAGTGACACGATCTCGGCTTACTGCAACATTCTTTTTTTTTTTTTTTTTTTTGAAAGAAAGGAAAAGAGAGGAAAGAAAGTGAGAGTGAAAGAAAGAAAAAAAGAATGTACGAGAGAAAGAAAGAGGAAGAAAAAGAGGGAGAGAGAACAGGATTCTTGTTCTACTGCCCAGGC